>JASANE010018482.1:0-29614 GCA_030248225.1 Trileptium ribeirensis | reverse complement strand
TCTTTTGTTGTTCTTCGTTCAGTTACGTATTGCTGCAAAAAAATTCTCTATTTTTGAGTGCTTCAATTAGGGATCAAACGTATTTTGCCGATTTATATATAGATATATATCTGTTTGGCATCGGCTAAAGTCAAACCAAATAGCAAATACGAATATGATCGAAACTCATTTTTGCATATTCAACTTTTCTTGGACTAATGCGAACTCTACATGCAGTGTTTTTATGATTTTTATGGTCGGAAATTTTATGACAGTCCTATTAGCAATAAAATATACCGGAATTTTAGCTGGAGACTCGAACTGTTACTAATACCATTTAATTTTGTAGACAAAGAACCAATACACAGCCAATATATAACATTTTAATTGTAAGTATGCTGCCATTTGTGTCATTCCGTTGGTATTAAATTGTGCAACGAAATGATATAAAACGTACCAGTGTTTCTATTGTTTTAGACATCGTGCCAACCAAATCTTCTAGCTGTGTTATTCTTTGTTCCGTTCCGAAAATTGGTTGCTCAGGGATAATGTTCCTACGGATTCTCACTGAGTCTCCACTGCAGCCTATAAAATAAATTTATAATGTAATAATGATACAGGTGCTCCGTATGGTACTTTCAATTTTTTCACGAATTGGGGTAAAGAAAACCAAAACTCTTGTCTCTACGCGTAGTATTTTACTATGGCTCGACAACAACATGCCTAATCTCCAAACAGCATAAATTATCCCTCCATTGAGGCAATGTCTGGTGTCGGTCTCTTGATAATATTTCGGCGGAATTATTTACTATTTCAGAATTGGCTATTTGTAAAGCCGACAGGTTCCATTTTTAAACTAATATATTTATATAAATTTGCGTATTTCTGGTTAAATTGCTAAAGTAAAAAGTATATATGTCAATAAAGCAACCGCACCAACCAAGTATATATAAATTTAAAAAGTCGTCCTTTCAACAGTGTCTAATGCAAAGGTTTCGAAAAAGCGGAGAAATTCAGGAGCTATGTTTAAAAATTATCCGTAAAATATAATATTTCAGAAATAAATGATATAATTAATTTTTCTGACCGTTCCAGGGCGCAGTTTTTGACTACTGCATTTAGATCAACGGGCCAGCGTTACGGTCCTCCATACAATTGAGGGGGCACACACCTAGGGGGCCTCTCACATTTTTTGACTTATTAAAGACTTCGAGGTGTTTGAATTGGTCTCCAGGAATAAGTACTGAAATTTCTTGAACTTTTGCTAATCTTCCTTATTTTACAAAAACTTTACTCAAATTTTGCCTATTTGTGTCAATGTGGGCTGAGATTTCCCCAATTTTGTCAAATGTTCAAAATTCGCGGTGCGTCTTCGGCGGGTGGGAGCTCAGTGCGGAGCCTCAGGGGCCCAGTCACATCATATTTTGGGGCCCTCACATCCAAGCGCCTGCTTTGTTTATCAGTTAATAGTCGCTACATTGCAATACATTACGATGACAACTGTCATACTGCAGAGATGGAACAGGGTCATTTCGGGTCACATCTCTATCCTGATCACCGGGCGGTGTGTGACCCGGTACTGATCCGATCTAATTCAGAAGCTATTCGTCATAAGAGCCGATCAGAGCCGGGCATGGTTTATGAAGGGCCGAGCCGAGGCAGAGCCTAAAATCTGTCTTCAAGATCCGGGCCGAGCTAAGCTAGGACATCTGGCTCTTCCTCACCTTGGCATTTTACATCTGTTTCATATTCTAATACTTCCGAGCTGCTTGCAATTAGCGTACACACGACTTCAAAAGATAACAAAACGAATTTCAAAACAGTGCCAAATGGCTTACATTTTATTTGAACACTTGCATTTGTCCAAGAAAGTAGTGTTTCGCTGAAGCGTTACCGGAAATGAAAACGCAAGTGTAATGCGTCTGTAACTGTGGTCTGCCAAGCAGATATTCAAGTGCTTTCCAAGACCGTTTCTTTTACGAATTCTCAGATTATGCATAGGTTGTTATGTAAAATAGCTTTGTCACTAGGTTACTAATTACTGGGTCACCGGGTCATCGGGTCACTACTATGACCAGGGGTGAATGTGACACTACCAGGCCCGCGTCACCGGGTCACTACCATCACCGAGTCAGCGGGTCACCGGATTATAAAATGGTGACCCGGTTCAATCTCTGATATAAATCAGAGATTCCATTCAATCTTCCTGATAAAATACTTTAATTATTAAAATATCAATGGGTCATTTCACGAAACCATGTAATTTTAAACACCGCTTTTTGAAGCCAAAATGAAACGTTTTCGTATGTACAGTGTTTAGACCCCTCACGACGTAAAAAACCTTGAATTTTTCGAATATCGACGTCTCTATGCAAAACGAACTTCCAGAAACCTGCTACAGGGGTCGCAAAGAGCCCCCCGGGGTTCAAATTTTAATCCGAAATAAGTCTTTATTCTATAGGTTGACGCAGCGACACGTGAACTATGGTCTGTTTGTATGCAAGCCGGACAAAAAGGGTCGCGGTCAAGCCATTTGGATTACATGTGGCCTATAATTGGTGCCGCTAGAGACCGTTTGAGGTTAAAAATGATCAATTTAGGACAAGCGTGTCGCAGAAGTTTTTCTAGCGCAACGGATACAGCACATACAGATACCATTTTATGCTCACAAACCAACCATGAGTGGGAGATGTCCGACAGAAAATTTCAGGCAGATCCATAGGTCTTGTAAAAATTGACACCCCGATATGTGTAAGTCGGGGGGGCTACACCTGAAGTCGGGGGGGGCTACACCTAAAGTCGGGGGGCTACACCTAAAGTCGGGGGGCTACACCTGAAGTCGGGAGGCTACACCTTAAGTCGGGTGGGGACCTACACCTTTCTACAACATATAACGCGTAAAACCTTAACTACTTCTAGAGGTTCTGGATTTGGATTTGGTCAGGGGGGTACTGGTCGGGGGGCTACACATCAGGTCGGGGGTACATTTTCATTAAAAATTTTTAATACATGGCCCGATTCTAGTGGGGAGTTACTATATTTCTATCCGGCCTATTGTAAGACTGTATGCTAAATTTGGTTTTTAAACTGCATTTTCGTAAGGTCGGGGGTGGGGGGCTACATTTTGCATACCTCATTTTTGGCACTTTGTGACCTTCGGCCTCATAACTAAGCAACACATAGACATACGCTCGCTTTCTTTTTTTCACTGACACCTGTACCGATTACGATTATCGTTATATAGAATTATTGGCGCTAGTGCACTTTGACATTATTTACCAGTGTATGCGAGTTGTCAGATTTGACCGAGGTCGGGGGCTACATGTCATGAAAAAAAATTTCTGAAGCTTGGCGTCAGCTTCAGTGTATATGTTGTTTACCCCCAAGTTTTTCCGGAAAAATTAGCAAATATCAAACGATCACAGTGAAATGAAAAACACACATATGTATCATGTGCTGGCGATACCGCGAACGTTTATAGTGGGACATGTGTTTTTGGCTTGTTTTGGCCCATCCGATTTGTAGACCCCTAGCTCCTGCTATGTTAGGGGCACAGAAGTCCACCATACCTTATAATGACCGTCGGACAGCATATTACTACAACACACAGCGCCATTAAATTTCCTTCCAAAAGACTGGTGGTATGGGCTAAAAGTGTCGACGTAGCCTCCCCCCCCCCCCGACCAAATTACATGGTTTCGTGAAATGACCCCAATACAAACATTTGCGAAATGTAACTCCTAGATGTGCGTAAAAGCTTCGTAAAATCACTAATCGGGCTGACAGCACTGCTGTCACAAATTGACTGTGAGTCTAGGAATTTGAGGAACATTTCACAAATTGTGATGGTTCCTGATAAATAAATATAGCGCGTGGTACACGAATAATGTTGTCGTCGTTGTCGCAGGTTGCTTCTGAAAGTAACCCCTATATATGCGTAAAAGCTTCGTAAAATCACTAACCGGGCTGACAACACTGCTGCCACAATTTGACGGTGAGTGTAGGAGTCGAGGAACATTTTACAAATTGTGATGGTTCCTGATAAATAAATATATCGCGTGCTCCAGGAACAATGTTGTCTCCGTTGCCACAGGTTACTTCAGAAAGTAACTCCTAGATCTGCGTAAAAACTTCGTAAAATGACTAACCGGACTGACAGCACTGCTGCCACGAATTGACGTTGAGTCTAGGAATCGTGGAACATTTCACAAATTGTGATGGTCCCTGATAATTAAATATATCGCGTGGCACACGAACAATGTTGCCGCCGTTGCCCCAAATTACTTCAGAGAGCAACTCCTAGATGTTCGTAAAAGCTTCGTAAAATCACTAACCGGGCTGATAGTACTGCTGCCACAAATTGACGTTGAGTCTACGAATCGTGGAACATTTCACAAATTGTGATGGTCCCTGATAAATAAATATATCGCGTGGCATACGAACAATGTTGTCGCCGTTGCCACAGGTTACTTCAAAAAGTAACTCCTAGATGTGCGTAGAAGCTTCGTAAAATCACTAACCGGGCTGACAGCACTGCTGCCACAAATTGACGTTGAGTCTAGGAATCGTGGAACATTTCACAAATTGTGATGGTCCCTGATAATTAAATATATCGCGTGGCACACGAACAATGTTGTCGCCGTTGCCACAAATTACTTCAGAGAGCAACTCCTAGATGTGCGTAAAAGCTTCGTAAAATCACTAACCGGGCTGACAGTACTGTTGCCACAAATTGACGTTGAGTCTACGAATCGTGGAACATTTCACAAATTGTGATGGTCCCTGATAAATAAATATATCGCGTGGCATACGAACAATGTTGTCGCCGTTGCCACAGGTTACTTCAAAAAGTAACTCCTAGATGTGCGTAGAAGCTTCGTAAAATCACTAACCGGGCTGACAGCACTGCTGCCACAAATTGACGTTGAGTCTAGGAATCATGGAACATTTCACAAATTGTGATGGTCCCTGATAAATAAAATATCGCGTGGCATACGAACAATGTTGTCGCCGTTGCCACAGGTTACTTCAAAAAGTAACTCCTAGATGTGCGTAGAAGCTTCGTAAAATCACTAACCGGGCTGACAGCACTGCTGCCACAAATTGACGTTGAGTCTAGGAATCGTGGAACATTTCACAAATTGTGATGGTTCTTGATAAATAAATATATCGCGTGGTACACGATCAATGTTGTCGCCGTTACCACAGATTACTTCAGAAAGTAACGTTTTGGATTTAATTTCTGCAAGTTGTGTTGTACTGAGAACACCTTCCTTTTCGTACCAAAACCTGGAACGTGTGAAGACACCTATAGTAATTCCAGTTTACACGAGGTTCAATTATACCTGAGAATAATGGAGACCAATATACATTAAACGACATTAGCAATACCTATGAGTACTGTAAAAAGTGTAATTGAAGTGTAAACAAGCCATCCCATAATTAGCTATTACTGCAACCAAGAGTGCATTAGGGAAGGGAATGTCACTTCACTGCACTTATATGTTAGCCTGTGTTTGATGGCGCATTCGTTTTCGGCTTTACCCCCCAGTTTCTGGTGGGGGGTCGAGATTCCCCGACCCCCCCCCCCGCAGTTTTTTGGCCCTATAAACCAACCCCCCCCAGATATTGGGGGTCCCACCGACCCCCCTCCCCCCAAAAAAACTGGGGGTCCGAGCTACCTCCCCCCAGAAACTGGGGGGTAGGTAAGGCCGAGAACGCTCGCGTCATCAAACACGGGCTAACATGTGAGTGCAGGGAAGTGTCATACCCTTCCCTAATGCACTCTAGCTACAACTGAGCCATACTGCTACGCTAGAGGCAATAAATTTACCTTAGATTTATATAAGACTTAAAGTAAGTAGTAACAGTTGGTACCACTCCATCGAATTTTTCAAATTCTACTACTCCTGTTTACCCATAACGTACCTTTACGTTATAGTGGGCGAATTGCCATAAAAACATTTCTCACACTCAGGCAGGCACAAATGCACGACAATGCCCAGATATTTATTTTAAACCAGTTATTGACTAATAATTTGTCTTGCTGCCAAAGCTATAAACGTTCAACTACAACAGATGGTAACTGTCAGCAGCTTACTATTTCAATCTAAAATTTATCTTTAATTTTAGTTGCTTAGAATAGTTTTACTTCTAATTTTATCTTGTATAAGTAAGGTTCACGACAAGTTTACTGGTGGAGCTCTTCACTAATTATGATCTTGAAAGGGATTACTTTTAGCCACTGTCAATGCTGTATTCGCAGCAAGCAGTTTTTTCTTGTTAATGTTGTCGACAACCGCCAGCTTAACCCTTACAAATCCACAGGGAGTAAATGGTCCCAAAGTATATTGTGTAGTGTTGTGTTAAATAAAATTTCATGTGGTGTACGTTTGCACGTGCATTGTTATTTGCATGCTCCGTGAGGGTTCTTTAAGGAACCAGGTAGCATTTCATGGGTGGCTCAGTGCCATGCGTACGCCAGTTCCAATCGTGAAACCCGTGTTCGATTCCTTAGGCCGTGGTGAGGTTGTCAATAATTATTGCTCGATGCACTAATTCGGGTGTGAAACTGTTATTGATCTTAGGACATTGTATTTACCTTTTATGTCTTGATATCATAGAACTACTGTTTGCGCGCTTGTCGCTGGGGTTAATTTTTTTGCAAATGCTTTGCAAACTAGTCTACATATTCACAGTAGAAATATGACATATTTCTGATAAGGTATATACCATGTAATATTTACCATATTCACATTTCGATTTTACATTTTACTGGACGGCTTGTAACGCAGTTTAACCAGTCTATTTTGATCTTATATAATTCCGACTGCATTTCGTAAACCAAGGAACCGAGTACAACAACTAACATATGATATGACACATTGCATTGGAACACTCTTTACGCACCTTAATGTATATGTGCGACCAACTCCTACAACACTAGCTAGGAATTTTGGTCAAGATCATCTCGGATTGTCATTGTTCAGAAAACTCTTTATCTAACTTTCGGTAGTAAAACTTTGAATGGGTGGTAGGCCTACGGAGTTATACACTTTGATTATTTTCCGCTTAATTTGGAGTTTCTGCAAAACTATGATTATCGAGAATTTGCTGTATATAAAACCAATTTCACAATAACGAACAGCAAATCCAGCCCGAGAGTTGATCACGGTGTCTTCAGGCCGACCGATAGCTGCAAGCGTTGTTGAGCCAATTGTGATAAAAGTCTGGTAGTTGTCACACAGTTGATGAACGGCTACGGTGCCGTTAAACTTAAATTTCGGTACACGTCCGTGAACCAAATGCTTTGTACTGTATAGTGTTACTTCCTGTCCTTCATGAAACCAAGACGATCGCTATGCATTAGCAGATCCACATTTAAAACGCGGGTATGGGCTGGGTAACAAAACATCGACCATGTTTCTATAATTTTGTTGAGCAAAGATATGTCAAAGTCTAAGCTTAGCCCCTCCCCCCAAGTTTAAAATTGCTGGATCCACAGTGTCGCTGTCAGTGGCTATTACTTTAGTCAGCGGTCAGGCAGCGGCTAAGGAACAATTATTAGTAATTATCCACTAACCTATCACCGTCTCGAAGTCGTTTGAGCTGATCCACGATTAAACACATAAACAGCGGACCCACTTTAGCTTCATCGTCTACAACATGTTCACTTAAACCACCCATCCAAATATCCATGTTACCTAAAATATATAATATGTCAACCTTTAGGGGCCGGACGCCATAACGTTAGAAAAAAGAATAGCGTTCGGAGGGAAGTCAACACTATAAAACAAGAGGTTCACTTTTATAGAAATCAAAATATCATAGACTTCTTTTTAACTTTTAAGGACTCTATAGATGAAAAGTATGCGTATATATAAAAGTAAAGATGATTTTTATGCGCAATTTGTTGTTGGTGCGTATATACTTACTGTCGGTTCCTAATTTTATTCTCTGCTTTTAGTCATGGGCTGTGTATAGATTAAAAATCTTTCTTAACGTCGGGTTTACCCTAGGTAATAGTAATCATTAACTTACGTAATGTCTATTTGAATGTTTGGCCGATCGTATGGGTATTAAGTTAAAATATTTTAAAAAATCAACTAAGGTGATAATAGAGCAAGGGCTAGGAGTATTTATTTCAAATTTGAAATTTCGCGTTATCTCGGAAAATTTATTTTAATTCAAAATAGCATGCAACCAACTGATTCAAGAAAAAGCGCGGCTGAGCGGTCTAGAAATCCAGACCTAAGGTACCCATTTCACAGCAGTAGCTTTTTGCGTTTTCAGTATTCATTCCAGAAAATATAAATGTGAGCGGAAGACGTATATAACACATAATACAATTAACAAAGCACAATTTTTTATTTATTTATCAAATATTTAGCTTCGCAGTAGGATTTTACAAAATCATATTGTTCGTCTTCTGGTGGTTCACTGGTGACAAGAAAAAACTTCCAAGGTAAGTTGACCAAGGCTGTGGCCAAAATTTTGCGAAACGTTGGCACTTGATTCGTACCATTTGGAGCCGAAAATCCCACAAATTCCCAGCTTATGCAAATAGAAGTCAGCGATAAATAATTTTGTAACATAGCTTATATAGTTAAAGCCGTGCATACAAATGTCTGAATGCACGGTTAGCTATATAACAAGTTATTTGTAGCATAGATAACAGTGCGTTCAGAGATTTGTACGCACGGTAACTTGTTCAAACTCGTGCTGTCGCACTCGTTTGAACTCGTCACAAACTGTGCGTACAAATCTTTGAACGCACTGCTGCCTATGCTACAACTATTCTTGTTGTGTTATGAAATATATAATAGTGCTTTCGAAATAGCATAACTCAAAACTGGCGACCTCAATGAAAGTTGAAAAACAGTATACTAACATCATGCAAACATTGTGTAGCTATTCAAAACATTGTTTATATAGAACACGTAGCAAAATGTTTCTTAAACAGTAGAAATTTAACGGTCACTGCGAAGCACCTAGTCCGCCTAGTTTTCGGGGAACGCTTAATCGTGGCTGGCAAGAGATTCGTTTATTCGTATACACTACTCAATTTAGGTAAAGAACCGAAAAATATGTCAACCATTACCGAGCTCGACATTTATATATAGGGGGCACAATCAACTCAGCCTAATTAATACTGCATGCATATATTATTTGTAATCACTGTAAAATAACAGCCTTATTAATAATTAAAAACAAACAATTCAACTATTGAATTTTGCGTATCTGCTTTTAAGGTTGGAATTAGTGGGAAGGTTCCTTGACGGCAAATAAGGCCAATCCGGATGCCTAAGGTTATACGCTATACAAAGCACTGTTAAATCAGCACTGCTCAGGGTTTGCAACCGCCTACGTAAAATCTTACGAATGGTACTTCTCAACCCACGCTGTTCACATGCTACTATTTTTGTCTATCTAAAATTTTAACCAAATAAGCTGCGTGAAAGAACATTCTCGAGCTATATTAATTAAAAATTTTGATAAAGAATAACTGGCGCGAAACGCGGCCTACGGCTGGAGCGGACATTCGGCTAGTTCGTCGCCGTTGGTTTTCGGCCAGCGTGAGTCGAGCCTTCACCCAGCTTAGCATTATTTCAAGGCCACTGACTTTCGGCTAGCGCGGGTCTTCAGTTTTCCCGCCAAGTGAATATATGTTTATATGTATTATATAGATCTTGGAAACAAAAAGAGGCACACCAATCGACTCTGCCGGTCAAAATACCTTAGATGAGAGTAGCATAATTTTTTCGAATTCTTGACTCCTGAAGCTCATATGCTCCTCCGAGACTAGGAGACGAAAATTAACCACATGAATCGACTCAGTAGATCAAATTAAATTATGATACTAACTGCATTTTAGCGATTTCTGGACCCCAAAAGGGATGTATAGCAGGCCAGCCTATATACCTAAATATTTAAATTTTAAGTGCACTGAGACAAATTCAATGGTTTTAAGAATGAGTTTGATCAGACGAGTTGTTCAAACGTTACAGGAAAACGGAATTAAGCCTCTATTGAAACGTTTTAAATTGGAACAGACAAAATGTCAAAAGCTAAAAGCCAAAAGTTATTTACTTATTAATGAGTTATCAATGGATTAACTTTACATGTAATTTTGTGATATAGCATGAGCAGGAGCAGCAGCATACAATTTCCTTAAGTATGTAGATTTTACCAATAAAATACATAAAACACAATTTGACATTTTCATCTTAATTGGTACGAACTTTTTCCCACATTTATTTGTTAGGTGTTTTGTTTAATAGAATGGAAAATTTGATGCACTCAGTTTATTTCTTGAGTTAGTATTTTAATATGATCTTTGTCATAATAAATATTTACTAATTTATTCATCATAAAATTCACTAACAATTTGGACTGTAACCGAACAACAGATTTTGCCTACTTCAAACGTAAAACTATAAAATAGACATGTGTTAGCTACGCTTAGAAAGTAAAAATTGTGTAGAATTTCATCATAATAAATAGTTACCAATTTATTCATCATAAAATTCACTAACAATTTGAACTGTAACCGAACAACAGATTTTGCCTACTTCAAACATAAAACTATAAAATAGACATGTGATAGCTATGCTTAAAAAGTAAAAATTGTGCAGAATTTCATCATAATAAACAGTTACCAATTTATTTATCATAAAATTAACTTTAGCGATTTGAAGAAGTAAACGAACAACAGAACTTACCTACTTCAAACATAAAATTAAAAGAGACGTGTGATAGCCTATACTTAGAAAGTAAAAATTGTGCAGAATTTCATCATAACAAATATTTACCAATTTCTTCATCATAAAATTAACTCTAACAATTTGAACGAGTAAACAAACAACAGATCTTGCCTACTTCAAACATAAACCTATAAAATAGACATGTGTTAGCTTGTGTGTATGTGCATGTGTGTATGCTTAGAAAGTAAAAATTGTGTAGAATTTCATCATAATAAATTGTTACCAATTTATTCATCATAAAACTAACTCTAGCGATTTGGACAAGTAAACGACCAACAGAACTTGCCTACTTCAAACATAAAACTACAAAAGAGACGTGTGATAGCCTATACTTAGAAAGTAAAAATTGTGTAGAATTTCATCATAACAAATAGTTACCAATTTATTCATCATAAAATTAACTCTAACAATTTGGACAAGTAAACGAACAACAGATCTTGCCTACTTCAAACATAAAACTACAAAATAGACATGTAACAGCCTATGCTTAGAAAGTAAATATTGCGTAGAATTTCACCATGATAGATAGTTACCAATATATTAATCAAAATTATCTTGCCTACTTCAAACATAAACCTATAAAATAGACATGTGTTAGCTATGCTTAGAAAGTAAAAATTGTGTAGAATTTCATCATAATAAATAGTTACCAATTTATTCATCATAAAATTAACTCTAACCATTTTGACAAGTAAGCGAACAACACATCTTTTCTACTTCAAACATAAAACTACAAAAGACGTGTGATAGCCTATACTTAGAAAGTAAAAATTGTGTTGATTTTATCATAATAAATAGTTGCCAATTTATTCATCATAAAGTTAACTCTAGCCATTTGGACAAGTAAACGAACAACAGAACTTGACTGTTTCACACATAAACCCATAAAATAGACTTGTGACAGCCTATGCTTAGAAAGTAAATATTGTGTAGAATTTCACCATAATAAATAGCTACCAATTTATTAATCATAAAATTATCTCTAACAGTATAGACAAGTAAACGAACAACAGATCTTGCCTACTTCAAACATAAACCTATAAAATAGACATGTGTTAGCTTGTGTGTATGTGCATGTGTGTATGCTGAGAAAGTAAAAATTGTGTAGAATTTCATCATAATAAATTGTTACCAATTTATTCATCATAAAATTAACTCTAACAATTTTGACAAGTAAGCGAACAACACATCTTGTCTACTTCAAAGATAAAACTACAAAAGACGTGTGATAGCCTATACTTAGAAAGTAACAATTGTGTTGATTTCATGATAATAAATAGTTACCAATTTATTCATCATAAAATTAACTCTAGCCATTTGGACAAGTAAACAAACAACAGAACTTGACTGCTTCACACATAAACCCATAAAACAGATATGTGATAGCCTATGCTTAGAAAGTAAATATATGCTGTAGAATATTCACCATAATAAATAGTTACCAATTTATTAATCAAAAAATTATCTCTAACAGTATAGACAAGTAAACAAACAACAGATCTTCCTACTCAAACATAAACCTATAAAATAATATTTACTATCTGAAAGTAAAAATTTGCAAATTTCATCATAATAAACATTACCAATTATTTATCATAAAATTAACTTTACGATTTGAAGAAGTAAACGAACAACAGAACTTCCTCTCAAACATAAAATTAAAAGAGACGTGTGATACCTATACTTAGAAAGTAAAAATTTGCAAATTTCATCATAACAAATATTTACCAATTTCTTCATCATAAAATTAACTCAAAAATTTGAACGAGTAAACAAACAACAATCTTCCTCTTCAAACATAAAGCTATAAAATAGACATTGTTACTTTTTATTGCATTTGTATCTTAGAAAGTAAAAATTTGTAAACTCACATAATAAATTGTTACCAATTTATTCATCATAAAACTAACTCTACGATTTGACAAGTAAACGACCAACAGAACTTGCCTACTTCAAACATAAAACTACAAAAGAGACGTGTGATAGCCTATATTTAGAAAGTAAAAATTGTGTAGAATTTCATCATAACAAATAGTTACCAATTTATTCATCATAAAATTAACTCTAACAATTTGGACAAGTAAACGAACAACAGATCTTGCCTACTTCAAACATAAAACTACAAAATAGACATGTAACAGCCTATGCTTAGAAAGTAAATATTGCGTAGAATTTCACCATGATAGATAGTTACCAATATATTAATCAAAATTATCTTGCCTACTTCAAACATAAACCTATAAAATAGACATGTGTTAGCTATGCTTAGAAAGTAAAAATTGTGTAGAATTTCATCATAATAAATAGTTACCAATTTATTCATCATAAAATTAACTCTAACCATTTTGACAAGTAAGCGAACAACACATCTTTTCTACTTCAAACATAAAACTACAAAAGACGTGTGATAGCCTATACTTAGAAAGTAAAAATTGTGTTGATTTTATCATAATAAATAGTTGCCAATTTATTCATCATAAAATTAACTCTAGCCATTTGGACAAGTAAGCCAACAACAGAAGTTGCCTACTTCAAACATAAAACTACAAAATAGACATGTGACAGCCTATGCTTAGAAAGTAAATATTGCGTAGAATTTCACCATGATAGATAGTTACCAATATATTAATCAAAATTATCTTGCCTACTTCAAACATAAACCTATAAAATAGACATGTGTTAGCTATGCTTAGAAAGTAAAAATTGTGTAGAATTTCGTCATAATAAATAGTTACCAATTTATTCATCATAAAATTAACTCTAATCATTTTGACAAGTAAGCGAACAACACATCTTGTCTACTTCAAACATAAAACTACAAAAGACGTGTGATAGCCTATACTAAGAAAGTAAAAATTGTGTTGATTTTATCATAATAAATAGTTGCCAATTTATTCATCATAAAATTAACTCTAGCCATTTGGACAAGTAAACGAACAACAGAACTTGACTGTTTCACACATAAACCCATAAAATAGACTTGTGACAGCCTATGCTTAGAAAGTAAATATTGTATAGAATTTCACCATAATAAATAGCTACCAATTTATTAATCATAAAATTATCTCTAACAGTATAGACAAGTAAACAAACAACAGGTCTTGCCTACTTCAAACATAAACCTATAAAATAGACATGTGTTAGCTTGTGTGTATGTGCATGTGTGTATGCTTAGAAAGTAAAAATTGTGTAGAATTTCATCATAATAAATTGTTACCAATTTATTCATCATAAAATTAACTCTAATCATTTTGACAAGTAAGCGAACAACACATCTTGTCTACTTCAAACATAAAACTGCAAAAGACGTGTGATAGCCTATACTAAGAAAGTAAAAATTGTGTTGATTTTATCATAATAAATAGTTGCCAATTTATTCATATAAAGTTAACTCTAGCATTTGGACAAGTAAACGAACAACAGAACTTGACTGTTTACACATAAACCCATAAAATAGACTGTGAAGATGCTTAGAAAGTAAATATTGTGTAGAATTTCACCATAATAAATAGTTACCAATTTATTAATCATAAAATTATCTCTAACAGTATAGACAAGTAAACGAAAACAGATCTTGCCTACTTCAAACATAAACCTATAAAATAGACATGTGTTAGCTTGTGTATGTGATGTGTGTATGCTTAGAAAGTAAAAATTGTGTAGAATTTCATCATAATAAATAGTTACCAATTTATTCATCATAAAATTAACTCTAACCATTTTGACAAGAAGGAACAACACATCTTTTCTACTTCAAACATAAAACTACAAAAGACGTGTGATAGCCTATACTTAGAAAGTAAAAATTGTGTTGATTTTATCATAATAAATAGTTGCAATTTATTCATCATAAAATTAACTCTAGATTTGGACAAGTAAGCAACAACAGAGTTGCCTACTTCAAACATAAAACTACAAAATAGACATGTGAAGCCTATGCTTTAGAAAGTAAATATTGCGTAGAATTTCACCATGATAGATAGTTACAATATATTAATCAAAATTATCTAGCCTACTTCAAACATAAACCTATAAAATAGACATGTGTTAGCTATGCTTAGAAAGTAAAAATTGTGTAGAATTTCGTCATAATAAATAGTTACAATTTATTCATCATAAAATTAACTCTAATCATTTTGACAAGTAAGGAACAAACATCTTGTCTACTTCAAACATAAAACTACAAAAGACGTGTGATAGCTATATAAGAAAGTAAAAATTGTGTTGATTTTATCATAATAAATAGTTGCAATTTATTCATCATAAAATTAACTCTAGCCATTTGGACAAGTAAACGAACAACAGAACTTGACTGTTTCACACATAAACCGATAAAATAGACTTGTGACAGCCTATGCTTAAAAGAAAATATCGTATAGAATTTCACCATAATAAATAGCTACCAATTTATTAATCATAAAATTATCTCTAACAGTATAGACAAGTAAACAAACAACAGGTCTTGCCTACTTCAAACATAAACCTATAAAATAGACATGTGTTAGCTTGTGTGTATGTGCATGTGTGTATGCTTAGAAAGTAAAAATTGTGTAGAATTTCATCATAATAAATTGTTACCAATTTATTCATCATAAAATTAACTCTAATCATTTTGACAAGTAAGCGAACAACACATCTTGTCTACTTCAAACATAAAACTGCAAAAGACGTGTGATAGCCTATACTAAGAAAGTAAAAATTGTGTTGATTTTATCATAATAAATAGTTGCCAATTTATTCATCATAAAGTTAACTCTAGCCATTTGGACAAGTAAACGAACAACAGAACTTGACTGTTTCACACATAAACCCATAAAATAGACTTGTGACAGCCTATGCTTAGAAAGTAAATATTGTGTAGAACTGCACCATAATAAATAGCTACAATTTATTAATCATAAAATTATCTCTAACAGTATAGACAAGTAAACGAACAACAGATCTTGCTACTTCAAACATAAACCTATAAAATAGACATGTGAGTTGTGTGTATGTGCATGTGTGTATGCTGAGAAAGTAAAAATTGTGTAGAATTTCATCTAATTGTTACCAATTTATTCATCATAAAATTAACTCTAACAATTTTGACAAGTAAGCGAACAACACATCTTGTCTACTTCAAAGATAAAACTACAAAAGACGTGTGATAGCCTATACTTAGAAAGTAACAATTGTGTTGATTTCATGATAATAAATAGTTACCAATTTATTCATCATAAAATTAACTCTAGCCATTTGGACAAGTAAACAAACAACAGAACTTGACTGCTTCACACATAAACCCATAAAACAGATATGTGATAGCCTATGCTTAGAAAGTAAATATTGTGTAGAATTTCACCATAATAAATAGTTACCAATTTATTAATCAAAAAATTATCTCTAACAGTATAGACAAGTAAACAAACAACAGATCTTGCCTACTTCAAACATAAACCTATAAAATAGATATGTGTTAGCTATGCTTGGAAAGTAAAAATTGTGCAGAATTTCATCATAATAAACAGTTACCAATTTATTTATCATAAAATTAACTTTAGCGATTTGAAGAAGTAAACAAACAACAGATCTTGCCTACTTCAAACATAAAGCTATAAAATAGACATGTGTTAGCTTGTGTGTATGTGCATGTGTGTATGCTTAGAAAGTAAAAATTGTGTAGAATTTCATCATAATAAATTGTTACCAATTTATTCATCATAAAACTAACTCTAGCGATTTGGACAAGTAAACGACCAACAGAACTTGCCTACTTCAAACATAAAACTACAAAAGAGACGTGGATAGCTATACTTAGAAGTAAAAATTGTGTAGAATTTCATCATAACAAATAGTTACCAATTTATTCATCATAAAATTAACTCTAAAATTTGGACAAGTAAACAAAAACAGATCTTGCCTACTTCAAACATAAAACTACAAAATAGACATGTAACATCCTATGCTTAGAAAGTAAATATTGCGTAGAATTTCACCATGATAGATAGTTACGAATTTAATCAAAATTATCTTGCCTACTTCAAACATAAACCTATAAAATAGACATGTGTAGCTATGTTAGAAAGTAAAAATTGTGTAATTTCATATAATAAATAGTAACAATTTATTCATCATAAAATTAACTCTAACATTTTGACAAGTAAGGAACAACACATCTTTACTTCAAACATAAAACTACAAAAGACGTGTGATAGCTATACTTAGAAAGTAAAAATTGTGTTTATTTTATCATAATAAATAGTTGCAATTTATTCATCATAAAATTAACTTAGATTTGGAAAGTAAGCCAACAACACAAGAGCTACTTCAAACATAAAACTACAAAATAGACATGTGACAGCTATGCTTAGAAAAGTAAATATTGCGTAGAATTTCACCATGATAGATAGTTACAATATATTAATCAAAATTATCTTGCCTACTTCAAACATAAACCTATAAAATAGACATGTGTTAGCTATGCTTAGAAAGTAAAAATTGTGTAGAATTTCGTATAATAAATAGTTACCAATTTATTCATCATAAAATTAACTCTAATCATTTTGACAAGTAAGCGAACAACACATCTTGTCTACTTCAAACATAAAACTACAAAAGACGTTGATAGCCTATATAAGAAAGTAAAAATTGTGATTTTATCATAAAAATAGTTGCATTATTCATCATAAAATTAACTCTAGACTTTGGACAAGTAAAAGAAAACAGAACTTGACTCTTTCACACATAAACCCATAAAATAGACTTGTGACAGCCTATGCTTAGAAAGTAAATATTGTGTAGAATTTCACCATAATAAATAGCTACCAATTTATTAATCATAAAATTATCATCTAACAGATAGACAAGTAAACAAACAACAGATCTTGCCTACTTCAAACATAAACCTATAAAATAGACATGTGTTAGCTTGTGTGTATGTGCATGTGTGTATGCTTAGAAAGTAAAAATTGTGTAGAATTTCATCATAACAAATTGTTACAATTTATTCATCATAAAATTAACTCTAACAATTTTGAAAGTAAGGAACAAACATCTTGTCTACTTCAAACATAAATACAAAAGACGTGTGATAGCTATACTTAGAAAGTAACAATTGTGTTGATTTCATCATAATAAATAGTTACCAATTTATTCATCATAAAATTCACTCTAGCCATTTGGACAAGTAAACGAACAACAGAACTTGACTGCTTCACACATAAACCCATAAAACAGATATGTGATAGCCTATGCTTAGAAAGTAAATATTGTGTAGAATTTCACCATAATAAATAGTTACCAATTTATTAATCATAAAATTATCTCTAACAGTATAGACAAGTAAACAAACAACAGATCTTGCCTACTTCAAACATAAACCTATAAAATAGACATGTGTTAGCTATGCTTAGAAAGTAAAAATTGTGTAAATTTCATCATAATAAATAGTTACCAATTTATTCATCATAAAATTAACTCTAACAATTTGAACGAGTAAACAAACAACAGATCTTGCCTACTTCAAACATAAAGCTATAAAATAGACATGTGTTAGCTTGTGTGTATGTGCATGTGTGTATGCTTAGAAAGTAAAAATTGTGTAGAATTTCATCATAATAAATTGTTACCAATTTATTCATCATAAAACTAACTCTAGCGATTTGGACAAGTAAACGACCAACAGAACTTGCCTACTTCAAATATAAAACTACAAAAGAGACGTGTGATAGCCTATACTTAGAAAGTAAAAATTGTGTAGAATTTCATCATAACAAATAGTTACCAATTTATTCATCATAAAATTAACTCTAACAATTTGGACAAGTAAACGAACAACAGATCTTGCCTACTTCAAACATAAACTACAAAATAGACATGTAACAGCCTATGCTTAGAAAGTAAATATTGCGTAGAATTTCACCATGATAGATAGTTACCAATATATTAATCAAAATTATCTTGCCTACTTCAAACATAAACCTATAAAATAGACATGTGTGAGCTATGCTTAGAAAGTAAAAATTGTGTAGAATTTCATCATAATAAATAGTTACTAATTTATTCATAATAAAATTAACTCTAACATTTTGATAAGTAAGGAAAACACATCTTTTTTACTTCAAACATAAAACTACAAAAGACGTGTGATAGCCTATACTTAGAAAGTAAAAATTTGTTGATTTTATCATAATAAATAGTTGCAATTTATTTTATCATAAAATTAACTCTAGATTTGGAAAGTAAACCAACAACAGAAGTTGCCTACTTCAAACATAAAACTACAAAATAGACATGTGAAGCCTATGCTTAGAAAGTAAATATTGCGTAGAATTTCACCATGATAGATAGTTACAAATATTTAATCAAAATTATTTGCCTACTTCAAACATAAACCTATAAAATAGACATGTGTTAGCTATGCTTAGAAAGTAAAAATTGTGTAGAATTTCGTCATAATAAATAGTTACCAATTTATTCATCATAAAATTAACTCTAATCATTTTGACAAGTAAGCGAACAACACATCTTGTCTACTTCAAACATAAAACTACAAAAGACGTCTGACAGCCTATACTAAGAAAGTAAAAATTGTGTTGATTTTATCATAATAAATAGTTGCCAATTTATTCATCATAAAATTAACTCTAGCCATTTGGACAAGTAAACGAACAACAGAACTTGACTGTTTCACACATAAACCCATAAAATAGACTTGTGACAACCTATGCTTAGAAAGTAAATATTGTGTAGAATTTCACCATAATAAATAACTACCAATTTATTAATCATAAAATTATCTCTAACAGTATAGACAAGTAAACAAACAACAGATCTTGCCTACTTCAAACATAAAGCTATAAAATAGACATGTGTTAGCTTGTGTGTATGTGCATGTGTGTATGCTTAGAAAGTAAAAATTGTGTAGAATTTCATCATAATAAATTGTTACCAATTTATTCATCATAAAACTAACTCTAGCGATTTGGACAAGTAAACGACCAACAGAACTTGCCTACTTCAAATATAAAACTACAAAAGAGACGTGTGATAGCCTATACTTAGAAAGTAAAAATTGTGTAGAATTTCATCATAACAAATAGTTACCAATTTATTCTCTAAAATTAACTCTAACAATTTGGACAAGTAAACAACAAGAGATCTTGCTACTTCAAACATAAACTACAAAATAGACATGTACAGTATGTAAAAGAAATATTAGTAGAATTTCACCACATGATAGAAAGTTACCAATATATTAATCAAAATTATATTTGCTACTTCAAACATAAACCTATAAAATAGACATGTGTGAGCTATGCTTAGAAAGTAAAAATTGTGTAGAATTTCATCATAATAAATAGTTACCAATTTATTCATCATAAAATTAACTCTAACCATTTTGACAAGTAAGCGAACAACACATCTTTTCTACTTCAAACATAAAACTACAAAAGACGTGTGATAGCCTATACTTAGAAAGTAAAAATTGTGTTGATTTTATCATAATAAATAGTTGCCAATTTATTCATCATAAAATTAACTCTAGCCATTTGGACAAGTAAACCAACAACAGAAGTTGCCTACTTCAAACATAAAACTACAAAATAGACATGTGACAGCCTATGCTTAGAAAGTAAATATTGCGTAGAATTTCACCATGATAGATAGTTACCAATATATTAATCAAAATTATCTTGCCTACTTCAAACATAAACCTATAAAATAGACATGTGTTAGCTATGCTTAGAAAGTAAAAATTGTGTAGAATTTCGTCATAATAAATAGTTACCAATTTATTCATCATAAAATTAACTCTAATCATTTTGACAAGTAAGCGAACAACACATCTTGTCTACTTCAAACATAAAACTACAAAAGACGTGTGATAGCCTATACTAAGAAAGTAAAAATTGTGTTGATTTTATCATAATAAATAGTTGCCAATTTATTCATCATAAAATTAACTCTAGCCATTTGGACAAGTAAACGAACAACAGAACTTGACTGTTTCACACATAAACCCATAAAATAGACTTGTGACAGCCTATGCTTAGAAAGTAAATATTGTGTAGAATTTCACCATAATAAATAGCTACCAATTTATTAATCATAAAATTATCTCTAACAGTATAGACAAGTAAACAAACAACAGATCTTGCCTACTTCAAACATAAACCTATAAAATAGACATGTGTTAGCTTGTGTGTATGTGCATGTGTGTATGCTTAGAAAGTAAAAATTGTGTAGAATTTCATCATAATAAATTGTTACCAATTTATTCATCATAAAATTAACTCTAACAATTTTGACAAGTAAGCGAACAACACATCTTGTCTACTTCAAACATAAAACTACAAAAGACGTGTGATAGCCTATACTTAGAAAGTAACAATTGTGTTGATTTCATCATAATAAATAGTTACCAATTTATTCATCATAAAATTCACTCTAGCCATTTGGACAAGTAAACGAACAACAGAACTTGACTGCTTCACACATAAACCCATAAAACAGATATGTGATAGCCTATGCTTAGAAAGTAAATATTGTGTAGAATTTCACCATAATAAATAGTTACCAATTTATTAATCATAAAATTATCTCTAACAGTATAGACAAGTAAACAAACAACAGATCTTGCCTACTTCAAACATAAACCTATAAAATAGACATGTGTTAGCTATGCTTAGAAAGTAAAAATTGTGTAAATTTCATCATAATAAATAGTTACCAATTTATTCATCATAAAATTACCTCTTACAAAATAGACGTGTGATAGCCTATACTTAGAAAGTAACAATTGTGTTGATTTCATCATAATAAATAGTTACCAATTTATTCATCATAAAATTCACTCTAGCCATTTCGACAAGTAAACGAACAACAGAACTTGACTGCTTCACACATAAACCCATAAAACAGATATGTGATAGCCTATGCTTAGAAAGTAAATATTGTGTAGAATTTCACCATAATAAATAGTTACCAATTTATTAATCATAAAATTATCTCTAACAGTATAGACAAGTAAACAAACAACAGATCTTGCCTACTTCAAACATAAACCTATAAAATAGACATGTGTTAGCTATGCTTAGAAAGTAAAAATTGTGTAAATTTCATCATAATAAATAGTTACCAATTTATTCATCATAAAATTACCTCTTACAAAAGAGACGTGTGATAGCCTATACTTAGAAAGTAAAAATTGTATACAATTTCATCATAATAAATAGTTACCAATTTATTCATCATAAAATTAACTCTAACAATTTGGACAAGTAAACGAACAACAGATCTTGCCAACTTCAAACATAAAATTACAAAAGAGACGTGTGATAGCCTATACATAGAAAGCAAAAATTGTATAGAATTTCATCATAATAAATAGTTACCAATTTATTCATCATAATATTAACTCTAACAATTTGGACAAGTAAACGAACAACAGATCTTTCCTACTTCAAACATAAAACTACAAAATAGGAGTAGTGAAAAAACTGAGGCTTTGGGAACACCCACGCCCACTGTGGGTGTGGGTGTTACTGTACATTGGATGGATGTTACTGAACAGTATGTGTTACGGTACTATGTATATTACTGTAGATTGCGCTAATGTTCCATCTTCGAAACGTATTTTTATAAAAAAATTACTGTATTAAGATTACACTTTCATGAGCATGAGTCTTGTACGCTAAATACTACTATGACACATTTCTCATAAGAAAAAAATCACTATAAGTTTGCGAAAAATTGCAACAGAAGATTACTTTCCGACAGCTAAACGTGTTTACACTATATTCGTTCCCGTTTACAATTACCCCGGTTGTTCCCGTGATTTTGCTTATTTGATAAATTGCTACTACGTATGTACGGTTTGTTAGTTGTAAACCATGTGATGGCTAAGGTGTGTGCTATCATGACATTCTAGATACATTAGACATACGATTGTTGATGTGTCTATTCAATACATACATCAAATGGCGAAGCTTACTGGAATATAACAAATAGGCAAAGCAAATAACTCTTACTGGCAAAGTTTTGTGTTAACATATGTATATGTATGTCTAACAGAATTTTAGAATTGTGTTTTTTCCTTGCGTAAAAGTAGGGATCTGTTTAAAAAACCAACGATCAGAGATGAACCATTTTATCATAGCGCTCTTTTATCAAGTCGCAAAATAATATAAATAGATTGGGAGAACAATTAATTTTTGTTGTATTGACAAAGTGATATATAGCTAAAGCTGACAAATGATGGTGGTCGAGATAAATATCTGGGAAAGATGGAGAATCAGTGCGGAATCTGAATTTCGAATCATGTCCAAATTCACACCGTTCAGGACGAACCTGCGCCAATGCAGTCGAATACTTTGCTTTGTTTTTAAGCTAAAATCGAATTTGTAGGTTACCGAAAATATCGCTAAACTAATGATGATTACGTTGTTGCTTTGGCTAATGTATTTTAGAAAAGCACCATTGTTGGTATCATATTTAACACAGTTTGTCGGCTCGAGTTTCAGTTTGGTAATAAAAACAATATGCTTACTAATGGAAATTTAATTTTCTCACGTTGTATTGTGGGACAAAAGATTTGCAAACTCAACGATTAGGGTTACATAGTGGTTGTGATTACGTTAAGTTAATCAAACCTGCCTCAAACGCTGAGCAAATATATGTATGGAGCGGAGAGGAAGCCATTATTTAGGGTATCTGCCTACCGTATAGTAAATACAAAACGCCCGTAAGCTGCAAGTGACATTAGATTTAGTGAGGACCGAAATATGATTCCAGTTTCTTGTCGCAATGGTGATATATTTCCCATACCGCGATATAATGTATATATGCCAAAGAGACGCTCCTAAAATGACATTTGGGAATTTATTGCCACGTGTAGTTGTTGCTTAGCATACAGGGCACAACGTCTATGTGCCCGGCAAAGTTTTTGTTGTGAATTAGGGACTTGCGTCACTTATGTATATATCGTATTATCAAGATATTTTGAAAGTTTATAATGCGACTGATATGGTTACGAAATCTAATAACAGCATAATTGAGAAATGGTAAGCTTTTAAAGTGAGATGAATAATGATGTTTTAGGATAAATGCTTGCGCTGCCGCATCATCAAAGTTGCTTTAAACAATATTAATTAATGACGTTTTTATGCTAAGGCGTAACGAGTTACACAAGGAGCCTACGACATCCACTGAGGTGATCGAGAGTTGCGTTATTACGGAATTCAATAAAATTCTCAACATGTGCGGATAGCGTGTTTAAAAATTCGAGCTTCTGTATTAATATAACATCTCAAATACAACGTTTTTTAGTTTGACGTGCCAGTCAGTTTGTTGCTGTCATGTTGTCGATAGATGTGTGTCCTGAGCATTTCTTCTGTAATGAGTACAATAATATTTATATATTACCACAAAATCCTGAAAAAATTATTTCTTCTCCAGTTTGACAATAAAATTTGCATACATGTATTGGCCCACCAGCTTACCTCTAAATATTTAGAGGTATTCCCAGCCTTGCCACCTGGGAAAGGCGGTTTACATACATGTAGGAGGCACCTAACGGCCTCTTAGAGGGTGAGGGAGGGACACCTAGCTGGATTTTACCCACATGTATGTCGCTCTTGAGAGGGCGGTCGGAATAAATTTCCACTGAAAGTTATTCCCCAGAGTGTCATGTGTTTTCACGTGGTATGGAGCACTCAACACCCCACGTTGCCAAGTCTCCATACAGCGGACCCTTAAAAACACAAACTCTCCGAGGATAACTTTCACTGAAAACAAGCGTTAAGGATTACTGCTGCCTTCTTCGGAGCGCCTGTATGATAAACGGACGTCCACCACACGACGGGTATACTCTTGCCGGTGGGTTGTCCAACTCAGGTTTAAACTTGGGATTTTTGTCTGAAAGTTGCTGCTTTAATTTATAGGCCTTACTCGGTGGTAGCTTCGAACGACTTGAGAGGTGGATAAACTGAGGTGGAGGAAGAACCGGGCCGTTTAATTTAGAGGGATGGAGAATTGGAAGAGCCATCTTAATTTTTGAGGCTGATAGAAACGAAGGCGGCTTTTACGAAATTGGGTGTACATCTATGCAAGCTATTTGTATTGCTTGCATAGAGTAACATTTTTGCTCAGCAGTGGTAAGTTTGCGCGACATGTTATTAAATGTTTTGGAAAAGTGATTTGAGACTTATTTTATACCGTTATAGTACCGTAATCTCTTTACTGTTTTGATTTTATTTTGCTGTAATTTTAATTCGTATCTCCACCTCCTTTAACATCTATTGTTTCCCAACTAAAATATTACCCAATTATTTACGTTACCCCGATTTCAATTATATCTCCACCCAGTTTATGTGCATTGCTTTCCAAACACATCCAATTATAAATTGATCTTCATCTTACAAAACTGAGTTTTTTAACCAATCAAGATTATCATCTGTTGACAACAGCTCTATATAAACTGGCTGCACAGCTGAAAATTCACCATTTTGGTCGAAGCAAATTCAGATTTTCGACTCTATAATGACAGTCTCCTTTTTCAAACACTTTGTGCAAACCCATACTAGTCCCAATGCACCACTGGGACGAAGCTGGTTTTACTCGACCTGGGAAGAATATATAGAAACAGCCCTTAAACGTGGATATGGATTTAATTCAGGGTTTTATAAAATTTATTACTATAAGTTCAAGCACAGTGTTGGTATCCGGGGTACTGACGGTCGACCGGGCAAAATTGTGGGCGTCGTCGCAGATGGTACCTATGTTGTTACAGCTATCATTTGCACCACATGGAAAGAAGTTTGTCGGCGACAAATGAAATACACCTATTATTAACTTACTCGCTTCCATGTAGTGTGATGGATGTGATAACATAGGAAATAGTATCCCAATCGCCCTCTCAAGGGCACATACTGTAAATAAAACACAGTAAACATTAAGGCAAAGGACACAGGTAGGTGAGATTCATATGGAGATGTTAGGCTCCTACAATAACACTTTCGAACGGTGAAAAACACTTTGGTGCTTTGTATCGGCCACTCTGCTTTTCATACAGGTGTTTATGAAATTTCACAGCTGATACATACAGTGCGCAGGTGTTATTGTGCTGCATTAATCAAACTAGTGAATTTTCATGTGCACCAGCAAAGTGAAGGGCTTCAGCCCGGCTCACGACTTTGTTTGAGCTCACGACTTAATACGTCCCCCAGCTTATGCACTTAAAAATTGGGTTCCTGGTTATGTCTATATAGAAGTTAAGGGCTTCTGTTCCTAAATTCGTGTCATTCACCACCTAGTAGGTAGATCAGGTTGACGCATCGTTATTATTTTGAGATATATGTGTGTATGGTGGTTTATTCATGCGTGAGTAAACTTAAGATGCCCCGCCAACCATCCCATTCTGTCATTACCGATATCGAATCGCAAACCCTTGTTACGGAAACAGGCTTAATTTCATTATGTTTTTCGCTAACCGAAAATTGGCAAAATCAAACTCAACTGCCAGAAATTAGACCTTGTGTTCGAACAAAATTTTGGCGATTTCAGTTTGCGGAAATTATGTTCACTAATGTATTGCCATTTAAATTTGGATTATGCTGAGTTCGCGAACAAATTAAATGCAAAAGTGACGTCACAATCAAATCAATAAATTTTCGTTCTCAAGCATTTGGGTAATTTTACTTGAATTTTCGCGAACACAAAATGGTCAGATTTTAATCGCGCGCGCTGCGTTCGCGAACAGTTTTACGCCGAATTTCAATTGACCAAAAAGCGTTCAGTAACAAATTTTAACCAAAAATACAAAATGGCATGGTTGCCGGGGTCACTTTAAGTTTACTCGCACATTAGCTAGTTGTGGGACAATAGTGGTAGTACAACGACTGTTTAGCGGTGGTATCGTAAGTAGCTTCCACAATTTAATATATAACTGTGGTGGTTTTGAAACAAGTAGAAAAAATGGAGATTCAACAACACAGTAGTACAACAGTAGTGTTGTTTTAAGTAGTAGAAAAAAGTGTTGGTTCTACAAATAGCATAAAAATTTGAGTTCCGGACCAAAGTAGTATAAAATGCAGTGGTTCTGGAAGTAGTAGAAAATGTAGGGGTTTTGTGAAGTGGTATAAATATATTTATATTCCATGCCCTCACCATTTTTATCTGGACTAGGGACCGCTCTACTATCGATCGAAAAAAGTAGTAGATGTGAGTTACATGCATTACTTTTATTGTGCAACACTATTTTTTGCACCATATATTCTATCAATGGTGCTGTGTGTTGAACAATATTATACTAAAAAAGCAGTATTTACACTTGACAATATTATACAACTTTTCACTGTTGGTACACCAATTTCTTCACACAACACCACCACATCAACTCTGCTAAAGTTCCTGTTACTGTCACTCAAGCATCTACCAAATCCCTTGTGCTGCGGTCGGCTTGGGTGCTTATAAAAGCAACTAAGGCACTGTGTCCGGTATTTGCATTGTAGCTCTTCAATAACCAAATTCATGTGCCTGTCGTCCACAGCTGGTTTTGCCACTTCTTCCATAGCTTTAAAAAAGTCCTTTTCATCCAACTCCATCAATACCATTGTCTCTTTCGTTAAAACATATGTTGTTGCAATTTTAAAGAGCATATAAATTAGGGTATCAAACTGTATCGTTACAAAATTAAACTAAATTGAATTTCTACAAATTCACGGCGTTTTATACTTTTCGACAATGAGATCCTAACATAATGAATACAATACAAATTACAAATAATAAACAATTGAAGAGCATAAAACCGACCTCACTCTACAGCGGAAAAGCAAGACGGAATTGGTGAAACAAAATTACGAAAATTCTGACTGCAAGTGTATACGTGTATGTTTATGTGTTTTACATGTACTGCTGTCTACAACATGAGTATCTTTATGTGTTTTGACTTTATGTGTCTTAGCAATCACAAAGATAAAATTTTATTAGTAAACCCATATATTAACATAGCAATTGTATAGAAAACTTTAAATGATTTTTTCAAAAAACTGGTCTGTTTAAGGAACTGAACAAGTTTCTAGAACAAGAACCAACCAGTGCTAGGTTTTGCAAAAACTCAATAAGTGTAAATTGGCCTTTTCGTCCGAAGACGATTTGGTGCGGTACAACAAAATTGTGCAACATAAAGTACATTTTAACTGTGATTTTTGTGGTCAAGAATTTAACCGAAAGGATTCGATGATGCGACATAGACGATACCACCAGCGATTGCCACCCTCCATGTTACAAACACCACCACATGTAAATAAACTATTACCACCACCCAAACCCCAACACCCCTATATTACCAGCAACCTAAAACTACAACGTTTAAAACAGCAACAACGACAACAGCAGCAGCAACTACAGGAGCTGCAGCAACAAGTACAATTGGTAGAGCAGCAACATCTCGCAGTAGTAGAGCAACAACAGGCTACTAAAGGAACAATTAAAAAACTAAATTGAGATTGGCAACCACAATTGATGAAACAGAAACCGTGACACTGAAATATTGGATAAAGGCAATGAAAGGCTATTTAAAGAGTTATTATTTAGTACCGAAGACTAATTTTAGCGATATGATTACATTTTGTAGTAGTAGCCGCGAACTTATGTTTACTCAACAAAAACAAATACCGTAGCATTAAATTATGGATTAGCGTACAAAGTGCAAATCGAAAATTTAAATGGAGATTTCTTGAACGCGCATATAAATATAAACACATGCATATTATTACCTGGTTCAAATTATGACCAGAAAGTGGCGGGTACTTTTACGGAACCTGTAGAAAAATTGGATGAGTTTGAGGCTAGAGGGTCAGGATGGATGCTAAAACAAGTGCACCACGCTGACGTACATGTCAGCATTTACCAGCCACTGCGAGGTTCAAGTTATAAAGAGCTTCCGCAGTGGGTGAAGAATAAATATGCTGTACTGAATATACAGAATAATGACCTCAAATGTTTTAGGTGGAGGGTTTTAGCTGCACTACACCCTACTAATGCGAATCCTCATAGGCTTAGCAATTATGAAAAATTTGAAGCAGAGCTGAACATGGATGGTATAGAATATCCTGTTAAGATACGAGACATTAGTAAATTTGAAGAGCTAAATAAAATTACTGTAAATGTGTATGACCTTGAACGACAGCACATGGCTCCTTTGTTTATTTCAAATACGCAGCACCAGAAATACACGAATTTATTATTGTACAAAGTTCATTACTGCCTTGTACATTACCTAGACAGTCTATTGCATGACCAAAGAAAACATAAAACTAAAAAGTACTTTTGCTTTAAATGCTTGATACCATGTTATAGCGAGAAGGTGCGCAATGAGCATATGGTACTGTGTAGAAATGGCATGTGCTCAAAGATTGAGATGCCTAAAGACCCCAAATTAAAATTTAAAAATTTACATAAAATGCAACGCGCACCATATCTAATATATGCAGACTTTGAATGTCTGCTTGAAAAACTAAATGGATGTGATCCCAACCCCAATATTTCTTGCAACCACAGCATACCAACGTCATACTCCTTGCGGATATGGTTTGGTTGAAGTGAAAGGGTGCTGCAACGATAAGCTGCAAATAGGTGAGCCACAGATATACCGTGGTGAAGATGCTGTCAAAAAATTTTTTACATGCTGTAATTGAAAAATCTGAAACTTATCAAAATATTCATAAGCAAATTAAAATTATAATGACCGATAATGATAAAATTCAGCATAAGAATGCAAAGCGGTGTTATTTGTGTTGTTGTAAATTGGTTTCTAACGATAAAGCCAAGGACCATTGTCACATTTGTGGAAGGTACCGCGGCGCTGCCCATTTGAAGTACAACATAGGATA
>JASANE010018481.1:0-15702 GCA_030248225.1 Trileptium ribeirensis | reverse complement strand
CCTAATGGTATAAAATCAATTATAATGGTACAAAAACAATTACGGCGCACCTAATGGTATAAAATCAATTACAATGGTGCAAAAACAATTACGGCGCACCTAATGGTATAAAATCAATTACAATGGTACAAAAACAATTACGGCGCACCTAATGGTATAAAATCAATTATAATGGTACAAAAACAATTACGGCGCACCTAATGGTATAAAATCAATTACAATGGTACAAAAACAATTACGGCGCACCTAATGGTATAAAATCAATTGCAATGGTGCAAAAACAATTACGGCGCACCTAGTGGTATAAAATCAATTACAATGGTACAAAAACAATTACGGCGCACCTAATGGTATAAAATCAATTACAATGGTACAAAAACAATTACGGCGCACCTAATGGTATAAAATCGGACAATATACTTACAATCGAGTTCCGCCTCTGAACCTCGTTCATATGGCCAAAATGCGATTCCATATCAGATGTCGCAAAAAATTCTTCACTAACGAACGCAAAACTTTACAAAGAATACCATTAATAAACTTGACAAAGGGTATACATAGAAGGTTTTCATAGGTAAGAGTATAAAAAGAGGGTAATATCTGACATAGATGCAGGCATGTCGACAGGGGGATGGCAGGGGACCACGTCCCCTTGAGATTGTGTTTGCTCCCATCTTTATGAAACAGTTTAACATATTAATCTCAAATTCTCAATCTATGAAAACATACCATTTGTTACCTATAAATATGTGAGCTGAATGTTTCGTCTGATTTATCAGTTGTTGTCCTAATTTCCCTGATTTTTTTATTTTTTGCAAAGCCTTTGTGTAAAAATGTCATGTAGCGCAGCATTTTATACGTATAACAAATTTACCACACCCTGAATTTAACGTTCCCCCTAAAATAGAAGATTGGCATGTTTATACATCCATCCATAAGTTTCTTTCGTTTCAAGCAGTTATATTTTTGACAAAAATTATTCTGATAAGAGAATGGAGTTGACAAGATTCAGTTAGAAGTACCTGTTATTGTAAAAGGTTCTATTATTCTTTTGTGTATGATAATTTTATTGTCCTCGTACTGAAAAGAGCCAAGATGTGAGCCAGATGTCCATGCTTCATAGCATCCAGAGTGCCATGCATGCCATCGGCGCGTACAGCTTCCGGAAATAAATAATTATTAAATAATGTATGTATTTGTATCAAATAAAAATTAGTGAAATGATAATTATAACCAAGAATCCATGATAAAATTTAACACACCGTTACACGTGTATACTGTAGTTTAGCCAATGACGTGGTCGTTTTCCATCTCAGGGAGGTCAGGCTAAAGCCAAGATCGTAAGGGCCATTAGCTACATACCACAAATTTCTTCAGCTATGTGCATGTCAACTCGCAAATAGCTAATGAGATTAAACAGAAACATGAACCGTCGGTGTTTGGTATTCCTGCTCTAATCTTATTGGTTATCGGCGACGCGATAGCTGCCACTCCATTATCCAAATGATCTTGACATTCTTGGGCAGTGTTTGTCAAAAACGACTACGTCATCCGATGAGGTAGAGTACATGTATAATATGACCAAGTGTCATATTCTTCTACAAAATTTAGCCATGGACTCTTCTTATAATCAACCAAAATTGAAATATTTACTTCTCCAATCGAAACCACACCAGCTCGACAGAACCGTGCATTCCACACTCGAGCCTGATGACGATAGAGTGAATACGAGAGCCGCGCATCCTGCTTATAATCCCTGTAGGCGAACGCGTCGTCGCAATTCCATATTCGCACCGAGCGATCATCGGAGGTTGATACAATTTGATTGTAATCCTTCGAATAGGTTACGGAGAAAATCGCACCCTAGAAGAATAGTGAAAACCATGCGTTTACATAGCTACAACAAAACAATAATATTGTAAGCGAGCAGATCCAGCGTCAAGCTCGCTTCCCCCGATAACCTTTCTCACACCGCACTTGTTCGTCCATGTAACTTTGTATTCCCACATTTTCTCCTCAATACGTCATTCTTCTTTTCTAATTATTTCTAATGTTTTTCATTTCATTTCCATCCCAATTAATTCAATTCCCCAATTTCTCTTCACTTTCCCATTCTCGTATCAGTGTTTGAATTTTTACTGTAATTATGTGACAATATTTTTGCGATTTGAGAAAACTGAAATACCAGAAAATGTAGGCACGGGAAAATAGAGCGCCGCTGCAATGTATATATGCACAAGCTGTTTCAGATAAATATTAAAAGATTACCTTTAGTTGTATTAATATTCGAAGACTAACGAACAGATTAACCGATACGAAATATGTATTTCATTAGCGACGCCTGAAAGCATTCGAGCAAAATAAAGACTTCAGCTTGATTTTGAAATTATATTTTATCGAAAAAAAGAATCACAGCTGCGTCCTATGTACAGTCATTGTTAATATATAACAATAGATATCAATTATTGGCTCTAATAGTAATGCACTGGTGAAGTTACCAACGACACGAAAAAATATAGCATAACTAATGCACAACTAAACTTAAGCTGACACCGCTAACCATCCAATTTTGCAATTACCGATGTGGAATTCACATTCATTATTACGGAACAAATAGTATATTCATTTCGGTTCATTGCTAGCGAAGCCTTGTAGATTTGCATCCGGGTTATGATAGTTCACTAGCATTTCATAGCGTTGAGATAGAATTTGTCTCTGTTCGGGAACAAATTTAATACATGTGTCGTGATGAACGCAACGGTCCTATAATATATCAATTGATGCTCGCGAACAAAACCCTGAGTAATTCAAATCCGACAAAATTCTGTTCGCGAACGACTTTGATATTCGCGAACAAAAACTATTATTTTCTGATCTACTAAAAATGTTCAGTGACAAAATTTAGTCAGCCGATTTTAAATTTAGTTGCTCATAAATGAAACGAGACGCTGCAAAACAGTTTGAGACGGTAATATTATGTATATACCAAACCGCTCCGCAAAACTATAACAGCCACTGTCGACACTATAAACCACTTGTAAGACGACAAATCATGTTTTGAGGACTACGTGTGCGACGGCTTTTACATGTTGCATAGACATGGCTGTTGATTACAACTTCCGTACAACGAAGCAGTACCGCGGACTTGAGCTTAAAATATATAATAGCGACAACTTTGAAATGATCTTCAATGAGCATAGCTGAGGATTTTTGCCAGAAGTTTGTATTATGTATCCTACACAGATTCCGTAGTTCAATATAAATTTCTGAGATAAAACTCTTGGACCGCCAACGAATCCTAACATTCGAGATTCTAGGAAATACATAGTTTTACGCGTGTAGTATCCCGATCAAACCTTGGGGGTCACTAAACATATTAAGAAAATTGATTTCTCTGTAGTTCGAAAATTGTGTTTGGGAAATATTTCTTTAATTATACGGTAATATTGGAAATTATGCCCAAACTAAAAATTAAATAATTTTCACTTAATAATGATATTTAAAAACGGATAGATTTATTAACAAATTTCGGAAAGTGTTAACTTTATAGTGACTTCGTAAGAGTTAATAAATCGTGTAATAACCTGGTGTCCGCGTAATCTTGAGATCACTTGTGAACCAACACTGGGTTTCCATAGCACTATTTCACCAAACACCGTTCCACACAGTGCAATCAATTTCGACCACGAACATCCATAAAGACTTGACGAGTACCTAAACTAGTAGCTTATCTCATCGCAAAGGCCGCGAATTCTGAATGTTTAATATGTAATTTAGCGTGTTTTACACAGCTATATATCGATCATCAAATTACAAAATGAATCATGAATTGCTCTACAAAATGAGAGCAATTAAATCTACAGGTCTAGCGGGTGCCGAGATATTACTATTTTCGTGAATTGTGGGTCCCATGGGTACATGAAAAAACCCGTTTTGACACAACCGGCTGCGTAAATACTGATAATAACAGCACGCCATTTGAAGCTACATAGAAAATAAATCGCTTTACAAAATGAGACCAAAAATACTAAGATAGCTTCAGCGGTTGCAGAGATAAATTACCGTTTTCGTGTATTTTGGATCTCATGGGCCCATTGAAAGCCCTTTTTGACGCAACCCTGTACCGTAAATAATGACAATAGCAGTAGCAGTATACCATATTTAGCTATATAAAGGATGAATTGTTCTACAAAATGAGACCAAAAGCGCTAATATATCTCTAGGGCTAGTGGAGATCTTTACCGTTTTCGTGTATTTTGGGTCTCCTGGGCTCATTTTAGAGCCCGTTTTGACCGAAATCCTACATCCTAAGAGGACTGGGTAGCAAAGCATTATATACAGTACCCGCCAAAAATGACTGTCGCTCGCTCGCGACTCGCTCGACACTCGCTCGCGACTCGCTCGAAATAAATTTGTTCTAAAAATAGAATTTTCTGTTAATTTAAATAGTTGCGAAATCTCGAGCGAGCCACTCGCTCGCGACTCGCTCGAGACTCGCTCGCGACTCGCTCGAACTCGCTCGCTCGAAATGCGACGGTCATTTTTGGCGAGTACTGTACTCTCTTATAGAAGCTTGTTTGCTCTATAAAATAAAACCATTATCACTCAGATATCTACGTCGATTATCGAGTGATAATAACTGTGATTTTTTTGGCTCCCTTAGGGACCCGACCCGAGCTCATTTCACACGCTTCTTCGGGAAGAAGATTTTGGAATCGGACTTCGCGCCTAACAAAGGGCAACAAATGGAGATTTAAAGCTTTTAAATGGAGCTATTGTGGGAACCATTAAGCACAGCCAAAGTTGACTTATGCGTGTTAAGTTAAAAACCAATAGCAGACATTGTCAAATTTCATTATTGTCACGGCTATGAATTCTTCGCTTCGCTCGTTTCACTCACTCATAATTCATTTAGATTCAAATATTCAAGCATAACTATTGGAAAGCCAGGAACATTATTTTACAACTGATATGCATATTGAGTACAATGCAGGATAATCCAAGCAATAATAGTATTGCACAGGGGAACACTGTTCTGAAAGAAGATATTTGCATTTCGCGGTGACAATATCAATACTAAGATAACTTACACATTTAGGCTGTGTTAACATTGTGTCCTATCTGAATCCGGTCCACAGCATGCACAATTTTACCTACCCGAATCGGGTGTGAAAAAATACATACACACAAAGGATTAACGTAATACCGTTTCCGTTTTGGCAAAAAATGGGGTTAGGATTAGTAGTTCCGGTTCCGGCTAATTCTTGCCGGAATCGAAGTTTCGGTTTCATCACTTTTGGGTATCTGATTACGCAAAATTGTTGTATTCAAAGTTTTCGATTCCACAATCAAAATTAGCTGCCGAACCAAATCAAACTTTTAACAATATTCTTATGGTGCTATATGTGTACCGTGAAAACGAAATATATTCTGACTTTGTGTTCTTTCAGGCATCTTTGATTAGTTCTTTTAACTTGCCAATACATTTATAGGCATCTACCTAACATTTTATAAGGCACAGAGACATACCACCAATCGATCAATTACAGTACCCGCCAAAATGACTGTCGCTCGCTCGCGACTCGCTCGAAATAAATTTGTTCTAAAAATAGAATTTTCTATTAATTTAAATGGTTGCGAAATCTCGAGCGAGCTACTCGCTCGCGACTCGCTCGAACTCGCTCGTTCGAAATGCGACGGTCATTTTTAGCGAGTGCTGTACTAACTCCGTAGTCCAGGACGTGTTAGCTATGCCAAACCTAATTATTCAGTCTTAGTATCTACTTCGCGACAAATAAGTACTCCCAAATGTAACTTTATCAGTATTAATTCTCGTATACTTGTAAGACCACAACATATAATTTCAAGTATTTCACATGGCAGGAGAATTGTTGAATGTGAACATATGAGTGCAGGGCAGTGTCATACTCTTAACTAATGCACTCTTGCTAATAGCAAGAGTGCATTAGGCAACAGTATGACACTTCCCTGTACTCACATGTAAACCCGAGTTTGATGACGCGAGCGTTTTCGGCCTTACCCCCCAGTTTCTTGGGGGGTAGCCCGGACCCCCCAATTTTTGGGGAAGAAGTCGGTCAGACCCCCCAGTTTTTTTGGAGGGGGATCGGTCGGAGCAGCACATTGTTGTAAATAATTGTTCAAAAGCAACACATTGTAAATGTGGTTTCATATAACTACCATAACACCTGAATAAATTCGTGTTATACTGCATTTTATAAGTTATAATCATTGTTTTGGGAAGGCCTCGTTTCACGGATAGTTTCTATATTTTGACACACTTCCTAAATTATGACCGAACAATGGAAATGGATAAATTAACGAGAAATCACTACAAAATTATATACATTTACTTATGTTTAATGCCCATACTTGATAAGTAAGCTGTAATACAGGCCCCACGCCAGGCTGTACAAAGCGATGGTGGTGACCGAAGATGTATACTTGTAATCAAATATGAAATCACCGAATCATAAACCAATTTAGATAAAGCTTACCGGCTTTTATTTCTGAGGGACCAATTATTTTAGGAAGTACATATCAGCGTGGCTTTAAGCAAACACTTCTGGATTGTTCTTATTATATGTAAGACGTGTACGTGGTACCGCAATCAGCTAGCTGCGTGCAACACAACTCTATCGAGAATACATTTAATTTTATCTGAATATTGTGGTTGTTGTAATTAGCATCGTCATTGCAGTGTTAGTAGCTATCAAGACGAATGTTCAAAAATATCTATCTGGATTTTAGAAATGATCTACATACTTGGGTATCTGTGTGTAGACGTGGGCGTAACTCAGCTCCGAGAATGAAGATTACTAAAGATGGCAGCGCAACTGGTCCTACCAGTATTGCGAGTCTGGCAAGTAACCATATCTATATCAGGTTATAAGCATGTACACCTTCTCAAACGTGCGACTTGGCTATTAGTAAATCTATCTGTAGCTTCTAAAACAAGCAGCAATTGAGCATATTTTCTCCACCAAAGTGTAGCACTATTAAGGGCATACGTAAATTCTTGCCTTGATACATTTTAAAAAGCTCTAAATCTCACAATCTAAGCTCCAAGATCCAGCTACCGTGTTCCGCAATATAATTCACATTCTATAATGATTTTGATAGACATGGCTTTGATATGCTGCTAGAACGCATCTGGATGTGAATGGTACTGTTGCAATGACATACCATTTTTAAGATACTTCGGACAACAAATCAAACAAACCTGTTAAATATATTGTATTATACTAACACCAAATCAGGTAGTTTGATTTTGGGAAAATAAGATGCGTCCATGCTGCAGAGTGTCACAGATTTGCCCTAGAACTACAGCACAGCGACTGCAATTGGATAACACATCCGCCCTCGGAAAAATTTGTTTAAGGCTTCCATTGCCAGACGCCCTTGGTTCTCCAGCGACTTCCCTAAACACAATGCCATACCCAGAAAGCCATGATGAACACCAGAATTTGCGGATACCCTAAGCTAACAAAAATAAAAAAAACTTTTGCAAGGTTGAATCTTTACGATGGTGTTAAATTGCGCAGCTGGTTGTATCTATATAACGTCAATCTTCGTTGAAGACGATCATTTTGCCACGTCACATGTCTATGGTTATAAAACTAAACACATCATGTGTAGACTATTCAACCATTTTTGACGATAACCACGCATGTCTGTATACCTATGGAACGCGTAGACAACCTAGCCCGAATTAGTTAATCAGTCCGTATCAATAAGGCATCCCAGCTAAAAACCTAATTATTTTGATAATTTTAATCCAGTGGTAACATATAATTACGCTGAAATGCAACAGCATTTGAACAGATTTTTTATACTGAAATTTCTCTTGTTTATTAAACGAAGTTAAATATAATTAAATAGTTAAATCCAATTATGTACAATCTAACCGGTTTTCCAACAAGTGGCATTCAAAGGAAATAAGTCATTTTCCGACTTGTGTAAGTTGTTTTTTTTGCGTAAAAAAACAAAACTTTGGAAACATTGTAAGATAACACGAAACTGAGACAATCAAAGCACTCTGACACAGGACAGAGTGTGCATAAGACATAGTACAGTTCAAGAAAACTACGCAACTCAAAATATTAAACAGTGTCTTTGCAGACTTATTAATGAACGTCTAATGTTAATGCTGAGGTTAAGCGCCCTGACACACAGTGGCTGTCATTAATGTGTTAATGACCTGTTCTAACGTATTAGTTGAAATTTTTTGCACCAGTGTATATTAATGTTGATGTGTAAATTCCACCGCTTGTCACAAATGAATCTAGCAGTTTCCAAGCTGGGTACATTGTTCTCCACAAATGGTGCATATTATATTGTTTGCACAGTTGAAATATTGGCACAGTCATTCCAACGCTAGTCACACATTAATCTCTCAGTTTCCAAGCTGGGTACGGTGTTCTCCGCAAATAGAGCACATTACGTTGTTCGGTCAGTTGAAATATTGGCAACCATAGATTATATTTACTAGTAAACGTAATAAATCACAAAAAGTGAGCGGAGCAACAGGCAAAGTATTTGGTATCTTATTTGTGTATACATGTATTTCAACTTAATATTTAATAATTTTATTATAAGTATCACGTTTAGGTAATTAATGTCAAATACACAATAGAAAAAGCTCGCTAGCTAAAAAAATTACCTAATTAGTAACATCCACTAATTTGCTAATTAATTAACTAATTAGCACCCATGATTAAATCATAGAGCTTTAAAAGCCACATATTCATGATCAACGACATCGAAAACCCCCGAGTGCAACAAATTATCAATTTTGAAGTGATTTTAATATTTCCATAAAATTACCTAATAGAGCTAATTAATTAATTAACCAATCAGCACATACGTAAAAAGTTTTAGAGCTTCAGAAATGTCATATTCGTGATCAGCGGCATAGAAAACCAGCGTGTCCAATTTAGTTTTCATTTCTGAGAACTTTGAAGATTTCAAAAAATAGCTAATTAATAATTTGTTAGTACTTAGCTAATTAACTAACTAATTAGCATGTTTTTAACTTCCTCGAATAGTAATAAACACCCAATAGAAAATCGCCACGGCGAGATGTAGTATAAGCACCAAAATTATAGATTTACACTAAGTATTCAATGAAAAATAAACAATTTTTGTTTGAAAATGTTAAAAATAGGCTAACACGCTTATCTAATTAGGTAATTACTAATTAACTAAAGCAAATTTTGACAAAATCTATATGTCTTGCACCTCCACGGTATTATGCCTTTCGAACAACAAAAATTGAATTGTCCCAGTAGTTATCGACGAGGTCAACAGACGGACGGACGAACAGACGGTGCCGAGTTTTCCTCCTCTGAGGAAAACAAAAGCGCTTCGCTTCGCTCCGCTCAATTAATAGTTATGAGGTGTATCGTCGTAGCTTATTTAAGCTAAAGTACAATTATTGAGAAAATTTTATGCAAACATGGCGAAATAGGCTAGCCCAAACTCAGTGAGTGGTGATTACATCCAGTAGTGCAGATACCGACTAAAATTTGGGAAGATGCTAAATTGGGATTCAATTTTCCTATGTGTAATAAAATTATTTGAAATGTGTTTCATGGTTAAGGAGATAGTGGAATCCAGTAGCGACATACAAATGGCACAATGAGGAAGGATAGGATAATATAATTAGGACAAACCAAAAATTATATTAATTTTCTCGGATACTGATCGATGGAAGCCTACAGTAAGCGGTTTTGATACCAAGAATTTCTGGCTGGATGGATCTCCCAGGAACTACGTCAGTGGAGGTTACATTCAGTGTGACGTAGTTTACACAAGAATTAATAGTGGAAGACATTTTGATCCTTTTCTTGGACAGAAGAAATTTGAATTGAACCCTGTCTATAGAAAATTCTAGCAACCAAACATTTCGCAAATATGAAGAAGAAAAAGTTTATTTATAAAAAGCACGAATTTATTTATAAGTTTATATGCATAGAGTCATTAAACAATACTGTAAAATCAGTAATGGTTTGTTCAATAAATAGCTCATCATAAAGCCATATCGCAGTGTGTCTGCCAACCTTTTAGCTTACCAAGCTCCCGCCCATCACCTCAAGACATTAAGGATGACTATCATTTCCAGTGCCTAATCAGAAAGTCTTCGTTTAGTTCACAATACATGTAGATTGATTAGACCAATTTCCGGATCATTTTAGAATTTACAGTTCGGGTTCCAGTTCCGGGTACTTCGGTTCCGGTTATTTACTAACATGCATATATAATACTTCGTATATATTACATTTGTAAAATATACGTATACAACGATGTCCATTCTCATATTCAATAACTTAAACCCTTATTACACTTGAAACTTGATGGTAACAGCAGAATATCATTAGTTATATACAGCTGTTTCCTGATCATCGCCTTATAACATTACATCACTTGTGGTATAAATTTCTTAGCCCTGAAAATTCAATTCTTTCAAATATTATGTAATGCTTCATGTAAAAAATATCACGAATCTGAAATTTCCAGCTACCCACAACTTTGTGAACATATGTTCACACTTACAAACTTACTAAAAATACAAAAATGATGCTTTCAAATTTTGATCAAAATTTGAGCAAAAAGTTTGAGTGTGTAAACACGGTTTAACGATCAATACAACTATTAAATATTGTCAACACGGCTTACAAAATGCAATTTTCGTCACATTGAGTTACTGCAGTCATTGTCCATTTTCCTTCATCGGTATCAAAAGCGTGATGCTGAGCCTCGTTATGGGCTGTCAGTAGAACGAACTGAAATAATACGATCGCAATTGTATTATAAGCGATGGTGCACGCACACGTTTTCGAAGATCACACAGTGTGGTATAAAATTTGAGCAAGGTATGTTTTGTTTCAACCAACACGGTAAACCACAAATCAATACGGCTCTTGAGCTTGTTCATTCGGAATCCTAATCGTCGTAAATTATGGAAACATGGGGACAAGACTGCAGAAATCATTACCTTGGCTCGACCATCCCGATATATTCCTGCATAATAATCAAAGAAATCGAGATAACTAATCGCGTTAAGATAGCTAAAGGCGTGGCCGAGTGGTTAGAGCACCTGCTTCATAATCGTGAAATCAGGAGTTTGAATCCAGTGGTCGCGCTAATCTCCTTGGGCAAGGGACTCAGCCACAATTGCTTCTCAGTACCTATGCGTTAAACAGGTACTAGACTTTGGTCTAGGCGGATAAGATAATGGGTGGTATAAAGGGCAATCATCATGTCCAGCCTACACACAATGCTTCGGCATAATAACCCGGATTGTCACCAAGTGCCAATTGCATGCAATGGCGTTAAGCGGGACAATAGCAAAAACACATGAATATTTATTAGCAATCAATTCAAAAGCAACAATATACATATATATGGCATAAGACTATACACTTTGACATATTAAAAATGAATAGAATTCATAGCAAACAGCACTAGGATACTACGCGATCAACTGGGATTTTGTATTACGCAGCAGATTTACCTATTCACATTGATGCTTAGTTGGTGACGTGTCGCCGCTTGTTCGTGATCAAGAAAAAAATTTAGAAAATTCATAATTGAAACTCTTCGCAGTTGGGCAATCATTTTGCATATTTATACGGATATGATGCTTAGCAATATGCCATAGCGGAGGGCAACGTGTGGAATTCACCCAGGCTTTGATTCTGTCGGTTCATAAAAGTTAACATGGTTGCGCTAGTCGCACAGGAATCGGATAACTAAGGAGAAAACTAACTGCACTTGAGTTTAATCTGTTTACACCAAATAGATACAGTGCCGGGCGACAATTTTCCCTGGGGTGCAGTGAGCGATAGCGAGACATACATTTACAAATTTTCGTAGACATTGTTCACACTCGCAATCAAACTAAGCAACACGGTAAAATGTCGAGTATAGGTTGCTCTCTCTTCAGGCCTGGAATTGAAACGCACAAACACAGCAAAGTGATATGTCACGAAGCCTATTAAAAATCCTTCCGACAACCGGGTCCCCACCAGGCGTTATAATAATAATCCGGTAGCCATGTAAGCAATAAAAAAATTTACTTTGACTGTAAGTTTGACATCGGCTACGGGTGATGTGTGCGAGTAAATGGTGATCAAATACAATTGCTAATGCAATATGTAGCAGCGTCAAAATGGTATCGTTCATTTGGTCTTCATAAAACTTGAAACTCCTTTTCAAACTTAGCACTAAAAACAAATGCAGCGGTCGCCAAGCTTGGAAAGTTTGTTAAGCCGGATTTACTCTTCCGTCCTGCTACATGAGGCGTTAAATAAATGTTGCTTTGTATGGCTAAAATTTTCAAACAAAGTTCTTCGAAATACTCTTATCGTAACCCGGTAACTTTACTGCTTTTACAACTCTAATTCATGATCTGACAATTGCAGTGAAGTTATCCAAGCCTACTCTCTCGATTTATGGGTTTGTTTACTGTACAACTATATAACAATTTATGGAATCCTTAACAAGCCCGATAAAGGAAAATTTATGCATACAAACAAAAGTTGATGAGTCCGGTAAGATGATAATACGAACATAACTTAATTCTGTACACAACAAGGGCACCAAGAACAACCATACGATATTAAACAAACCCAGATCCAGGTCAAAGAAAGACAAAATTCCACATCCGTTATAACACCACCTGGAAAACGTTAGAATTGGCAGTGCCCATGCAATGTGGCTGAGACCCAAGACTATCACTACAAATGCGGCCGAAATAAAGTGTAAACCAAATAGAAAAACCACGTCCGCTCAGATATCTCTTCTTAATTAAACTTTATCCACCAACCATCATATTTTGCAAATAGCCGATACCGGCTCGCAAACCCTGTTTCACAGAAATACTGAATTTCAATCGGCCTTTAGTTGAACGAAAATTTGTAGAAATTCAGTTTATAATGCCTTTTAATGCAATAGCGACGTCACAATCAAAATGTGATTTCTCGTTTGGGTGTTCTAATGCAACGATTATACGCTAGGAAGCCTCGTAGCCAGCTGAAGAACATTATACCAGAAGATGCGTCTTTTCTGGAATCCAAATACTAAAACAGATAGGTGATGACGTTTAAGACTGGATGATATTATTGAAACTAGTGGACGTTAGTTTGGAGTGTAAATTGAAATTGATACAGAAAAATATTAGTTAAGGTTAGTATTAGCAGCAGTGTAAACATATGGAATGACAATTCGACGTTGCTATTTTGCTGTATGGGCTTAAACGTTTATACTTACTTATGGCATACCCTTTAGTATTTGCGAGATACGGGAGCCCGAATGTCCCGTGATTCACAAACAAATCGTAGCAGAGCTTCAATGTATATTATGTCAAAATATTACCAATTTCAGTCACTAAATTTGTGAATTTATCTTTGTTACACCGATTCGAATGCGCAATGCAACACCTCAACTATAAAAAGGAACAGTTTGACAATACGTTAAAATAGTGGTATCAGCCTGACAGCTGTGACAAAAGATGAGGCAAATTATTAGGCAGCAGAGAAATGTTTATATCGGTTTACTCCTCTATTTGTGCATCAAGTCAGCACGAACGAACGTCCCTGCAAATATGTCCAAGTTTTATACTAGTAACTCCATCTCAGATTGGAGAGCGTAGTGAAGAATAGGTACACCTACGCTTTTTGCGTGCACAACCAATCAGCTCTCAATAACATACGTTCGAATCTTACTTGACAAATAGAGATCAGCGCGTTCAACCAGAAAGATCCATGTCAAGGACTACAATCTTGCAGAGCGGAGTGCCCCAAGGCCGCGTCATTGGACCAGTGCTCTTCAACGTCTTTATCGCTCCGGTGACCCAAATGGTGGCGGCGGCTGGCTTCAATATCCACAGCTATGTTACTGACATTCACGTATATAAATCTTTCTATACCCCGAAGAAGCTCAGATAGTGTCTTCGGTGCAACGTTTATTTGTTTCCTTGAACTCTTGGTTTGGTAAAAGCAAATTAAACCTGTACAAATCGAAAACTGGATTAAGGTATCTCAGTCGCCAGCAATATGCGCGCCGATCTATTGACACTGGAGGTGAAATTGTACATCCTACTGATACCATAAAGATATTAGGGGTGACTATAGACACGAAATTGACATTTCAGAAATATATGGTTGAATTTGCAGGATCTTACACGTGGCAGCTACGGGAAATAGAGAGAATTCGAAACCGTCTGGATGTTGATACAACCAATTCAATCGCCAGGACTTTTGTTATGTCTCGAATTGATTACTGTAATGCATTGTATGGTAGTTTACACTCTGTACACCCTTTGCCACTTCGTCGTCTTCTGCATATTGCGGCGAGAATAATTTCTGGTACTACACGATACGAACATATAAGTCCCATCTTGCGGCAACTTCATTGGCTGCCTCTAGATCGACGAATTAATTACAAGATGCAGATGCTCATTTATAATGCTTTAAGCTGAGACACCCCATCTTACATTGTTGATATGCTGAATCAGTCGTCAATGGCCTGACTTACCAATGATCGAGTACTCCGAATCGATGTAACAACAAACAATAGTTTTTGTTTTCTGGGACTCTTGGAATGGAACAACTTGTCAAGTGCGTTACGAAAACCGAAAATTGATTTAGCTCAGTTCAAATTTAAGCTGAAAACTCATCTGTTCTCATCTGTATGACTATGAATTGTTTATAACATGACATCTTTACCTGACATTTATTATCCTGCGCTTTTGCAATGCTTCTGCGAAAAATGCGTGTAACAAATGTTTAGTTGCTATTATAAGTCGATAAGCTATTTGTGGTTATCACACAGTTCAGCACAAGTTCAATCACACTACTTAGTTCTTAGAACCCCGCCAATGAGTTTTCCATACACGGAACCCCCCAAGTGAAACTTTTCAGCCTTCCAGAACGTCAGAATAAAATTTTGAATTTTGCGTCGGGGAACCATGGAGGCGCCATACACCGTATTTATGGGCCGCAGAGCAAAAGCAACGCCGGCAGTGAGTTTCTCATGCCCGCATGCCCCCAAATGAGACTTATCAGCCGTCCAGGACGTCAGAACAAATTTTCGAATTTGGGGTCGAGGAACCACGGGTTTACCATACTCCCATACCCATAGAAGCATGGATCGTAGAACAAAACTAACACCGACAATGAGTTTCAAATATCCGAAAACCATAAAGTGTAAGGTATCAGCCACCCTGGACGTCACAATAAAATTGGGAATTTTGGATCGAGGAACCATGGAGGCGCCATACCCAAGTACCCATGGGTCGCAGAGCAAAACCAACTTCGGCAATGAGTTTCTCATGCCCGAATACTCCCAAGTGAGACTTATCAACCGTCCAGGACGTCAAAACAAATTTTCGAATTTTGGGTCGAGGAACCACGAGGATGCCATACATCAAACCCCATAGCTCCAGAACCAGAGCATTAATCGAAAAACAAAAAAGAAGCATCGGCATTTATCATTTTAGTATGACCAAAGAAAAAAAATCGAAAGTTAAGATAAAAATAACCTTGTTTCCGTGAAGGTAGGTATTAAACAGGGACAAAATGACGTAAAAACCCTCATTTTGACCTCTGGCCCCGAAACCAGACCTCAAATCAAAAACGATTGCGGATGTACACTGTAAAGCGACTATGATGGTTCGAATGA
>JASANE010018479.1:0-36011 GCA_030248225.1 Trileptium ribeirensis | reverse complement strand
TATGTAACCTACTAGACCGTTTCGTATTGCTGTTGCAGGGTGAAATTTTTTAAATTCCGTCTGTGTGTGTGTGTGATCAGCTATAACTCGGAAACGACTTAACCCATTCTCATTATCTTTTCGACATTGTCGATTTACCGTGAACATCCTCGAGTGTTTATTCGATTTTGGGTCTGATTCCGGGGTTATGGTTCAAAATGTGGGGTACTTTTAGCCATTTTACCCGTTTTTAGACCCTTCACGGAAGCAAGGTTATTTTTATTTTAACTTTCTATTTTTTTTCTCTGGTTGGTTTTATTTAGTAGTAAAATCAGAAATGCAGATGTCTATTTTTGTGTTTTTCGATTAAGGCTTCGGTTCTAGAGTTATGTGAGTTTGAGGTAATTATGACACTCTCAAGGTTTCTTCGACCCGAAATCTATAAGAAATTTTGTTCTGACGTTTTAGGCGACTGAAAAGGTTCACCTGGGGCTTTTCGGGCATGGGAAACCCATTGCCGGTGCTGGTTTTGTTCTGTGACCCATGATTCCATGGGTATTGAGGGATGACGCCCCTTGGTTCGTGGTCAGAGGTCAAAATGAGGGTTTTTACACCATTTTAGTATCCTTCATGGCAGCAAGGTTATTTTTATCTTAACATTCGATTTTTTCTCTGGTTGGTTTTATTTCATAGTAAAATCATAAATGCCGATGTCTCTTTTTGTGTTTTTCGATTAAGGCTTCGGTTCTAGAGTTTGTGGTTTGAGGTATGGCACCCTCATGGTACCTCGATCCAAAATTAAAAAAATTTTTGCTGAAAGTTGCACTTATGTGTTTTCGGGCATGGCAAACTTATTGCCAGTGTTGGTTTTACTCTGCCACCTATGAGTCCATGCTTGCGAGGGTACGACGCCCCCTTGGTTCGGGGTCAGAGGTCAAAATGAGGGTTTTTTACCCATTTTAGTACCCTTCCCGGAAGCAAGATTATTTTTATTTTAATTAAATTTTTTTCTCTGGTTGGTTTTATTTCATAGTAAAATAATAAATGCTGATGCGCATATTTGTTTTTCGATTAACGCTCCCGTTCTGGACTTATGGGGTTTGAGGTACGGGGGTATGCCACCCCATGGTTCCTGGACCCAAAATTCCTAATTTTATTGTGACGTCCTGGGAGGCTGATAGCTTGTGCTTTGGGGAGGGGGCTGATAGCTTGCACTTGGGGGTTTTCGGGCGTGGGAAACTTATTGATAGTGTTAGTTTTGTTCGAACTTGTACGGTATAGTGTAATATCCACGTATAGCATATCGACGTATGCTATCGAGAGCTGATTGGCGGTGCACGCAAAAGGTTAGGTGTACCTATGCTTCACAACGTTCTGCAATCTCGATAGAGTTACTAGTATATATATTATTATTATTTAACGAACAGGAGTTTGGTGAAATTCTAGATCTCTCAAAATAAGTCGAGGTATACCTTTCAGATTATACTTTCACACTATGATGTTACGTACATAGTAGTTATTGATAATCATTTGAACTATTACTTTTATCAGTATTTATGATTATGAAGTATATATATTAATATTTTAGTGGAACTTGGTTTGCGATCGTAATCTTCGTCGCGCGGATGCTCATCTAGCGTACGCTCTCGGATATTTGTTGGGTTGTATTTTATCCGGTCTGGCGTCTGACAGGTACGATCTTATAATGTAATTGCCGTATGTGTGTGTGTGTCCCAAGTTTTGGATTGGTCATATATTTTTGATCATAACTTTTGAAACTGTTTATGGATTTTTATGCGGTTTTTTTTGTTGCGTAGGAAATTGATATGGGAATGCAGGGACAATATTTTTGAGCACCCCTTATGTTTTTTTCACAACCCACCCCCCTTGAAATAAAAAAATAGTGTCATTTTATACGTTTTAATGGTGTAACTTTGATCATAACTTTTGAAACTGTTTATGGATTTTTATGCGGTTTTTTTGTTGGGTAGGAAATTGATATAGGAATGCAGGGACAATATATTTGAGCACCCCTTATGTTTTTTCACAACCCACCCTCCCTTGAAATAAAAAATAGTGTCATTTTATACGTTTTAATGGTCTAACTTTGATCATAACTTTTGAAACTGTTTATGGATTTTTATGCGGTTTTTTGTTGGGTAGGAAATTGATATAGGAATGCAGGAACAATATTTTTGAGCACCCCTTATGTTTTTTCACAACCTACCCCCCCTTGAAATAAAAAAATAGTGTCATTTTATACGTTTTAATGGTGTAACTTTGATCATAACTTTTGAAACTGTTTATGGATTTTTATGCGGTTTTTTTGTTGGGTAGGAAATTGATATGGGATTTCAGGGACAATATTTTTGAGCATCCCTTATGTTTTTGTCACAACCCACCCACCCCCCCCCCCCCTTGAAATAAAAAAATAGTGTCATTTTATACGTTTTAATGGTGTAACTTTGATCATAACTTTTGAAACTGTTTATGGATTTTTATGTGTTTTTTTGGTTGTGTAGGAAATCAATATGGGAATGCAGGGATAATATTTTTGAACACCCCTTATGTTTTTTTCACAACCCACCCCCCTTGAAATAAAGAAATAGTGTCATTTTATACGTTTTAATGGTGTAACTTTTCAACTGCTTCATGGATTTTGACGAACTGTTTTTGTTTCTTTTCTTTAAGACGTGCCGAAAGTATCGACGAACTTTTGCAATGAGGATGTACCCCCTAATTGGAGGACCCCCTTTAAACTATCTTATAATGTAATTGCCGTATGTCTGTCTGTGTATGTGCCAAGTTTTGGGTTTGTCACATATTTTTGACCATGACTTTTGAAACCGTTTATGGATTTTAGTGCAGTTTTTTTGTTGGGCAGGAAATCGATATTCGAACGCATGGACACTATTGTTGGGCATCCCCTATGCTTTTTTCACAACCCACCCCCCTTTGAATTAAAAAATAGTGTCATTTTATTGGTTTTCGTAATGTAACTTTTCAACTGCTTCATGGATTTTGACGAACTTTTTTTGTTTCATTTCTTTAAGACGTGTCGAAAGTATCGACGAACTTTTGCAATTGGGATGTACCCCCTAATTGGGAGACCTCCTCTTAAACCATCTTATGATACTGTTTTTATCATTTTGACACATCTGTAAGGGTATGATACTGTTTTCGACATTTTGACATATCCGTGAGGGTTGATGCTGTTTTCGACATTTTGACACATCCGGAAGGGTGTAATAGTGTTTTCGCTATTTTAACACAACCGCGAGGGGGTAATGTTGTTTTTATCATTTTAAGACATCTGTAATGGGGTAATGTTGTTTTCATCATTTTAACACATCCATAAGGGTATAATAGTGTTTTCGACATTTTGACACATCCGTAAAGGTGTGATACTGTTTTCGACATTTTGACACACCCGTAAGGGTGTAATAGTGTTTTCGCTATTTTAACACATACCAAAAGAGGGATGAAAAACAGAGTAAGTTTGTATCTGTTACAAATGTCATAACTTAAAAAATACTGTTTTCCGGAAAAACGGGGGCCGCAGGCCCACTCTGCCATACTACCGGCGCGAAGCGGGCCGAAGGCCGGCTTTCGCGCTGGTATTTACTATTTTTTGTAAATAATAAAAAATTATTGAGGAAACTAGATTTCGTTTTCTTCATTGTTACGAAATCATCATATACTGCAATAGTTGCATTATTGTCAACACGAAAGCGCCATGATTCTGAAAACAGCTAGAACATATTAGTATAGACGAATATCGAACAGAAACCGAACAAAATTTATTTATTTATTTAACACTTTTCCAACAAATTAAAAAAATCGCGCTAACTTATCGAACGCGTCTCGAACAAAATTTTGAATTAATTGAACCAACATCGAACAAATTTCGAGGGAACATCGAACGAACAGTACTAATTTTTGGGGAATACTGTAGCATCAATTAATCCTTAAATGATTCAAACGGGACGAGCACAGTTTCCTTAAAATTATGATTGCGGGTCATAATTTATCATAAGCTTGATGGATTTTTGTATTTTTCCCCTTTTCAAAAACTAGTAATTAACTAACAACTAATTTATTGTGTTTCCTTTTCTTTAATAATTTTATGCACCAATTTCGGCGTAACCAATAAGAGTTTTACACTTTTGATTTTTACTATTAAATGGTGTTCTCCAAGAATTCCGATATGACCCGTGCCACATTAATCGAATCGAAAAGTGGTGGCTATCGTATCTTTTCATTGAGAATCCTTTCTCAATACAAATCTTTGCAATTTTTTTCGAGCTAGGTGTAAATTGGTTTAAAAATATCACGAAATGTGAAATTTTCAAAGATTTTGGTTAGTTGAGTTTTTTGCTTGTTGCAGGTGAATGATTGGCTTATAGGATTATTTAACCCGTTAAAAGCGTTGGTTTCATTAAACCAACGTTGGGTATGTGAGAGGCAGCAGAGGCTAAAAATGTCCAATTTTTATAACAAACTTTTTCTCACTGATCAATTTTTTAATTGTACCAAGAGTTCATGACAATAAAGTCTCGCACAGGCATGACCCGATCCATTGATCCCGACCCCGCTACCCTTCCCTAACTGCTTTAACAGAGTTACCACGCAACTTTAAAGGGGCGGGCCGTTGTATAATCGACAAATTTTTAGCTTTCCAGTATTAGCGTGGTGCTACAAATATTTATTGGTAACGAATCGCGACGTCGGAATAAACCGAATTTCCGAACATTGCACTTCGTGACCAGGTGCAAACTTTTGTTGGTAGAGAACAACAAAGCCTTCATTCCATAATGCCACAATGACACTGTTTACAGATATGTTTTCAATGTGACCGTCGTTGGAGGGGTGGTTTTCGTTGTATCTATATATTTTGTCTTTAGGCTGTCAATTTTAGCGTGTATATACTATATTTGCCTATAGGGCATGGAGACGAAGTCACTTCATTTGATCGTCTCGGATTACTGGTCAGTTGGAAAACCAAAATACTTCATTTTCAAAACTGTATAGATGGTGGGTTTTTTGGCTGCCATTCAGCCTTATGGCTGACCACCACCTGTATAGTTGCCCTTTCACCAAAGTTCTCGAGCTTTCTTTGTTAGGTAAAGCGTTGCTGTCCCTTGGGCAGAGGGAAAGTAATTGAGCTTGAATAAATCGGTCGAAGTTTTCAGATTGTGTCCGTAATGTATTTAGTGTGTTTCTTTCAAACAATCGTACCGGTTTGGCCTTTAAAGCAAGCAGAGTTGAAGAAGCATAGGTGGTTATTCATGACGAGGCTGATAACTTGACCGAAGTTAAGTTTAGTGTTGAAGGTGTTAGCGAAGCAAGATTCTAGGGAAGGCGGAGCTATAGCATACCAGCCTTTGGTCACGCAACCACAAATCTAAACTACGGTCAGAAAGGAACGCTAAGGGTGCTAGTCAAGATTTGTGAATTTTTTATTTGAGTCGTGTGATTCATCTAAATTTGACGTTTTTTGGGACCCTTTTGTTGTTTTTTTTAGTTTTCAGTCGATTTTTGGAATTCCGAAATCGCCGATTGGTGTTTCAGGTCGTAATCTAGAGTAGTAGTGTATATAAAAAACCTGAAGTGTCCTGTTTAGTGGTGATGAAATGTGCTGATGGCATCCATCTCAACATGACATGTCGTTGGCCCTATTTTGGTGGTTTAACCCATGGTTGCTTCATGAATTAATTTGCATTTTGACTATCGTTGAACAAACGCCTGCCAATATTTTTCAACCAGCAACTCTACCAATATTTTTCAGGTTTGGTCGGAAACCAACGATTGTGGGCTTTGGTGTTTTGGCGAGTATCTTTGGCTTAATTTTGCCATATTCAACTTATTTCATCGTTTTTCTGGTGGTTCGCTTTCTTGGAGCTGTTTGTAACGAGGCCGCCGACTTGGCTGCTTACATTTTGTGTAAGTGTAATGTGTAAAACGTTTGATGATTTTCTCTTGCTCGAAACGTATTCGGTCTAAAATTGAATTCTGTTATAAAGTTTTATACTTTTGAGCGAACGAGTCACTCCCGGCTCGGTGGAAACGAGACACTGTCGTGTATTTGCAGCGAGTACAGTGTCCTGTCACAATGCCAATTTTTTCAGTGCTCTAAATACTAACGAAACGTAATCAACATTCGACAATAATAGCTTATACAGGGTGGCAGGCTGCGCTGTTGAATGTTCTTAATATTTTGCATCTGTATAGTAAATTTCAATCCAAATACACATTTATTGTTTAGGAAATTAACAACAACTAATATCTCGAAAGTGAGGGTGAAACGGTGCGAGCGTGGTTTCATTTTTAAGTTATCATTTTGTTTAGTCAGCCGTAACAGGCTGTGTTTGATGTATATATACCAGTGTAAACCTATTGAACCACGTAACTATTGAAAATCCTAAAACCTGGTTGACCCTATACCCATCTAAAACAACTGACAACGCATCAGGTTTTGTGCTCGTTTCTAGATAACCAAACCATCGCATCCAGTTTACCGAAAAACCTCTATATAGACTATTTTTGATGATGTGTACCAGTCTACTGAAGTCCGACTATGTTCTGGAAATCGAATTCATTGAACCGAAAGTCATTGGAAACATCTGAAAAGGCATGAGTTACTTATGTGATACTCTAGACAACTAAACCATAGTATGCAGCCTGTCGAAAAAACCATATAGACAATTCTTGATGCCCTATAGACGCAATAACGTAACCGAACAACAACTGAAGACACACTATAATTTTGAAATCGGATTCATTGCTCATGGGCACTTATTGTAAGGTAAAACACTCAGTATCAAGACGAAATTTAAATAATCGCTATTTCTGGCAAACGGTCGACGAACCGTTTTCGTGCCCACAACTGCCCACGGAGTTGTCCTACAAAAAGTCTTGGTCTGCAATGTTGCAGATCTCGCTGAGCGGATTGCGATGCTGGTCTCTGTTTTTCACAAGCCTGTATCTTGAGATATAGTCTGCGAAACACTGGTACCCGTATGGTTAGATTTTGCAACGAACCATAAAAAACGTGTTTTTTACTGTTTGACCCGGAAGTTGGGGTCGGAGCTGTTTACGTTCAACTAAAAGTCACATCGTCATCGCTTCTGCTATCGAATAAACAATCGTCGAAATCCGTCCATCCGAAAATGAGTTATGAGTGTCAGCGACAGACAGATAAGTAAAAAATTTTCTCTATTTTCGACTTTTCGCCTTCAGTGGAAACTCCGCTAACCTTGCTTGCTCCGTTTCAATGATATCTGGGTTCTTGCATCGAAGACTATTTATTCACCGATGTGTCTTTTTTGAATAGACAAACAAAATCGGTCGGTCAGGATACGTATATAAGTTGACAATATTGGTACTAAACACAATCAACTTCCTGATAACCCGATAAAGCTCTGGAGGTAGTTGCTGTTTAGCGTACTATCTAATGATTTGACATTATTTAGTTACAAGGACACTTGAGAGCTGTTCTTTTTATTTGATATTCTTGTTTAGGCATGGAAGTCACCGGTACAAAGTATCGTGCCTTTGTCGGCTGCCTTCAACAAGCACCGTGGGCAATTGGATATACTTTAGTCGCTGGAATTGCGTATGTCACTCGTGACTGGCGAACGATACAAATGATCGCAGCTGCTTTGCACACGGTGTCCATTTTGTTAGCATGGTATGTATCATCATAATCAATATTAACAAAACCGAGCTGCAGACTTGTGTTGAATATTATTATCTGATTAGATAGTAATACAGGAACATTCCGAATCACCGCGTTCAATCAGTACTCGAATTAAGTTGCAAAATGTTTGAATATTTCAGTGCGAACGAACGTATGCATTTTGTGCATTGTATCCTTTTTGTTGGTATTAAAACGATTTCTAAATTAATTTATAGTTTAAAATAGATGAAAACTAAATTCTTAGAGTAAAATTTGTTGGCCTGTTACAGTTGTTTCGGGATGGTGTCTTCGACGCTAAAGTGACATAGTTATACGTTGCGAAAATAATTTGCCCCGACACAATAATTTCTATAATAGTGAAATTAATGAAAGCGGCTTGAAATATTAACACCGTCATCATTTCTTTAAAGGTAACAGAAGACATGTCCCATTGCTCAAATAATAATTATTGTATTATACATACAACGCTAAAATCAAGGCCACTAGCTAGAAAACGTACAACTAAGCTCAAAGAGAACCAGATTGGTGTTTTAGTGCCAAAATTGAGTATTGACATCGTGTAGCGTTCACACATAGGATTGGGCCACGTATTTCAAGCTAGGTCTTCTTATTCACTGATATGTATGATAATGTACATTTTCAAACATTAATTCCTTGAAAAAATAGTGCTCATATACAGGATTTTACAAGTTGTTTTGAAACGTTTTGGTCGTTACCAAATGTGATACCAGGAGTTCCATTAGCAATATTTTATACCCCAGGGTTTGAACGGTGAAGAAACTTTATTAGTTTCAATATCAGTGCTATCTATGGTTATTAGAAAGTGTAGTTCTGTTTGAGTGATCAATTGTGCGAACATGTTTTTATCTTTTTGGCAAGTCTACAATTCTTCGCCGGACTGGTGCATTTACATTTTATATATATATCCAATTTTGCATTTTGTGCGAGGTTAAGCTCTGTCATCGTTATTCTGCTGAAAAATCGAGAAACCGAATTTAACTGACCTATGCGCGTTGCGATTTTGTCTATATGAGTTCCACGGGCATTTGCGATTATAGTTACGTTAAAGCGGCCGATTCGAAGTGGAGACAGTGTCATATCATCGAGAACTTATTTGCTGTCTATTAGCATTTTGGTAAATTTTGCTCCAGTTTGGATCCAAAAAATAGGTAACTTGTTTCACAGTTTTGAATGGTTCTATTTATTGGTTAGGATGAGCCAATAGTACATTTTGCAATGTGTCTGGTCAAAAGGTAGGCCCAAGGGGGCTTCCGACGTAAAACTGACGTTTCAAAATTCTACGGTTCCTTAAAAGTCATTATTTCTTTTAAATTCAGTAATTTTGCATGATTTGATGTTGAAGCCTTACCAGGCAATGCGCCTATGCCAAGTCGTGTAGTTAGTAATAAATTTGAGGACTTTTTTCGATTTCGTAACATTATGACCTGTCAAACATTGATTCGTAGCCATGTTAGACAACGTGATACACTGCCAATCGATTTGTCAACAAGTGTACTGCATGGGCTCTTCAAATCAGGGGGGGTGGGATTTTTGGTTCTCCCTGGCTCAGAACATGGCCCCCGTTCATGTCCCCTGGCAAAATTTTGGGCTCCCCTTCACCGTCTCTTGGCACATTTTTGTGTTTCCAATCGGTCCAAAGTAAAAAATTTGTACTAAAATCCCTTCCTGAAGCCAAACATTTCGCAAATTTTCTCAAAATTTGCTTCAAAATCTCTTTTTCAGTACCATTTCCCTTGTATACGAGGTTATTTGTTATTTTTACGTAATCTCATTATGTGGGTAGTAATTTTACATGCTAAGCCTTAAAAATATGCTGGCAATTAAAATTTGAAAAACGGGGAATTTGCTCTGGAAGCACGAAAGAAAACGTTAAACTCGCAGCCAAAAAAATTGTTCCAACCATGAGCTTACATTATTTTTGTTTTTATCGTCATCAATTAGAAAAATCAATGCTTTTCTTTGCGGCAGCGCCATAAGATGTCGTTATCTTATGTAGTACGACTGTAAACAGGCAATGATTAACAGTTTGTTTATTGTCGGTTTTAATTTAATACTATTTGTACTCTTTGTCCGCTTTTTTCGTAATGTCAAAAAACAAAGAGTAGTAAGGCTTGCGGAAAGCGTTGTGTTTCGCTCACTCTCGGGTGTATTATTGTTAAAAATAGGGTTGGGAAAACAAGAAAGAAGGAAAGATTTTGTGTCGTTGTATCTTACAGCAATAAAACGTATTGTGTAGTATAGATAAAATATTAATATTTTGTAGCTGTGTTAGGCCCTAATGTGTAGCTACATTACGTATAACTGACTAAACAGTGTGTGTTTTTGTTGTGTGCGATGAAGGTTTTGTGCTATTATATATATATATATAATAATATGCATACGATGTGCACTGTATGCGACACAATGGGCTTAAAACCAACTGCATATTATATATGTAAGACAGAAAAAAATGAATTTGGTTTATATACTTTGGCATTTGAGCTCCTTTTCGATGACAAAAGCTGGCAACGACGCTCGAAAGTGTGGTCTTTATATAAGCGATTATACACTTCGGATTATAATAATATTTATATATGTTATATTATTACAGCCGGGGGGAAATAACGACGTCGCAATAATTATTTCCAATATTGCAAAATGGTCTGCGACGCATTGGAAATCAAAATCATTTTTAGCATAATTACTGGTATCTTGTCTTATCGCCAACGCGGTGAATAATTGTGAGTGTTAAATATGTAAATCATATCCGCTACTCCATATTTAGGGTCGTACAGGCCCACTCAAAAATGGATTTTGTCATAACCCTGCAACGTAGATAAGCACAATTATTGACAATGGACGTACATATTAGCTGAACACCAGGAAATAATCGGAATCAACAACCGGAACTGTCCATTTAAACCGGTTCCGGAACTGTCCATTTAAACCGGTTCCGGAACTGGGTCTTAAAAACTTGCGTTAAACTGAGTGTCCTTGTAACTAAACATGTTTGTCTGAAGTGTAGGCTAAACACTTTCACTGTCTCCAATCACCTCTGATTACTACACATATATACGTTTGTTACATGTTATTGTGTAGGCGACTTGAAATTATTGGTTTATACGGTTTTGAAAGAAAATAAAAAAGGTATACTATAATTATTTTCTGATCAGTGGCCAGAGACATTGTTTAGGCTACCGTTGGGCAATCAGTTCCCGTCAGGTTGATGATAACTTTCTAATCATAATGCTATAAATGAGACAAACTATTAGGCTGCTCGCACAGTTTTAAGAAATGTAGCTCATTACGGAGAACACAGTTTCTCTCTGCGTTGCAGGTTATGTTACTTTTCACGTCAATGTAGACTGATTTACAAAGTTCACGATTGCACTGGCTGGTGCTTGACGCAATTTATGTTAGCCATGCTTACAGTTAAGTACTTGTCGACAATCCATATTCTGTTACCTAGTTGGACTGGTTTAATTCTAACATACCCCGTAGGCTTCTGAATGTGTAAAATAGTTGCTACAAGCATCGAGATGGCTTTGTTTTTGTCAACAAACTTCAGTAGGATTAACAAGAAAAATTTGTACACGTGTTCTACTTACGTTTCTCACGACAATTTGCTGATAATCTTTTCATTTGTTTGGTTGTATTGGAACTTGATCATGGTGTATATATTACTTGTGTCTGGGCCACAGATAAAACGAAAATGTGGAAAATTTCAAACAAAATTTATAAACTGGAATTCCGGTTACGTTATTGTTTTTGCCTTTCGGCGGAACCGGAATTCCGGTTACTCCCTGCTGCACACAGGCTGACAATGAAAAGTCCAATATCATCTTTATCAATCATGAATATTGCATAGGTAAAATAAAAGCACGTACAAAAGCACAATAGCAGCAACTATTCACAGCTACACAGACGATCAATTATTGATCTACAAAAAGAGCTCAATATCACCGTATCATCCGAGATGTTTTAGTGCATTTTTGGGTCCCGTGGAGCCCATTGAAGAAACGTGTTTTTAATCACCCCTGCTGGTAAGCGATGACAATGGCAACAACTATGTACATAGAAGATGAATATTACTCTGCAAAATTAGCCCAATTTTAATGATATAGCTGTTATGGTCGTAGAGATACGAACATTTTTGCCAATCTCGTATTTCAAGAGAACCACTTAGAACCTTTCATTTAGAACCACCTTTGACACAAATCCTGCGTTCTAAAAGAACAGTTTATCAAAGTAGTATACATAGTTTTATGAGCTTTATTTGCTGTAAAAATAATTTTTATCGGACCTTTTTCTGACTTGACCCGTGCTTCTTCGGCCCGCTTTTTCGGGGATGATGTTGGAAACGCGATGTCGGAAATTCCAACTGAAAGACACTAGAGAATTTCAAGCCTTAATGGGCTATCTGGCGAATCAATCCGCCCAGGTACGCCATGAGTGTGCCCTAAGCCTCTGATAACGGACAGTTTCAAATTTCACCGGTATGGTGAGAGTAAGAGTTTTTTCTTTGCTTCGCTCATTTCTCTTACTACACTCAGAATACAGTATTTTGACAACATTTTGTTTCTTGTTTTGGTATCGTGTCCGAGGCAGTCAGTAACTGCTTTTATCAATATTTTATTGCAACAAAATAATAGGCGAACATTAGTTAGTGCAGTGCTTTTAAGAAGTTAGGAATTTGTATCAGAATGTGCAAAAAACTTCCCTAATGATTAGGATGATTTCTAGTCATAAAACAGCCTTAACTAAGTATTGGCTGGCTCCAACTCATCTTTTTTACAGCTTGTTTTCACTGTTCGCTATTTGTATGTTTAATCTTTGTAGTTGTTGGTGTTTTGCAGCTTGTTTTGGAACTGGCTGACTGGTGACATCAACGTAATTATACACTTTATTTACATAATTACTTCATTTTAGTAGAATTTTGAGTGATCGAAACATACAAAAAGAATATAGCCGTGACAATGGTGAAATTTGACAATATCAGTTATTGGATTTTTAGGTTAACACACCACAACTTTGGCTGGACGGATTAATTCCCTCTTTGAAAGCCTGAAAACTCTATTAGACAACATCTTCTCCTCTCCGAAAATGCGGTTCAAAATCACATCACTTATTAGAACTCAACAACTTATATATATAGATATCTGAGCGAAATTGGGCTCGTTGTGTATAACTAAATAAGCCATAATGCTTTGTTACGCGGTTCGCATAGGATGTAATATTTGGGTCAAACCGAGCTCTAAAATGGCATCTTGAGACCCAAGATAGACAGAATGGTTAATATCTCCGCAGCCACTTGAGGTGTATACGCGTTATTGGTCTCATTTTGCAAAAGCAATTCATCCTCAAAGTAGTTGATAATGGTATGCTGTTATTGACATTATTTACGCTCCAAGGTTGGGTCAAAACAGGTTTTCCATAGGCATATTGAACCCAAAATACACGAAAATGATAATATTTCCGCAATCAATAAATGTTTTTGGTGTCATTTTGGAGAACAATTCATGGTTCATTTTATAACTTGATGCTCAATATAGCTGTGTACATCTCTCTAAACGACATATTCAACACTCAGAATTCACCGTCTTGGTGATAAGACAAGCCATTAGTTTAGGAATACTACTGACAGCGGTAGCTAATGTAGAATAATTTAGTTATACTAGAATATTATTATATAATGGGTTTGGCCATATGTTATTGCAATGATGGGGTTAGGGAGGGGGTTTGCACTTGGGTTCCTCTTCCAAGTGAATGTGCGGAGGCCAAAAATGCCGAGAACCTGGACATTTCCGCAAACATGGTTTCTGTGGGGCCAGCACAAAATTGTGTAGTTGCATAGGTAGTCAAATTTTTTCTGTTCACGAAGGTCGGCTCTTGCCTACCCCTACCCCCCTCAAAGTTTGCAGAAACCAGTAGGGAAACCAAAACACCAACTATAAATCTTTTATAATAATTAGCGAAAAATAAAAAATTTTCACTTATATTGATAAAGGTATTTTTTGTCAATCGGTACGTAGACTTATGTGCTTTACGTAGACGTATGTGCTTGTAACGTGCTGCAAAATTCACCTCCATTTCAATTTTCCCAGCTAATAAGCGTCCAAACTTCGTTGATAATTCTGTACTAACTACGGTATCAGCCAAAATAGTGTAAATTATATTTTATTACAGCGTGCTGCCTGAATCGCCACGTTGGCTAATAATGATGAGCCGTGTTCGCGAAGCGGAGTATGAAATTCGTCGTGCATGTCGGATGAACAAAAAAACACTTCCGCCTGATCTTGAGTTAACGAAACATGCTGAACACAGGGTAAGTCTTTAGCTTTCGTGGTTGGGTATCTAGGTATGTTGCTCCTCCTGCGATGTAATGGGGCGATCATAATTACAGCTAAATCTTTAAAAGTACTGAAGTTACATGTTTTGTTTTCACTTAATACAGTGCAAGAAATTAATAGAAACACTTTTCTGTTCTGTTGGTCAACTTTAACCATTAAAATTTTTCTATGGTTTAAGCAACACTTAACACCACTAAAACGTCTACACAGGTTTTTGAAGGTGTCACAATTTTACCTCAGTGTGTTAGTAAATTGTAACACGTTATAGCTACTAACCACTGCAAATGTCAGTGTAGCCAGCACATGTATTTAGCAGCCCACAATGACTTAAATAGGACTAACAACTATGAATGGTGGTGTAAGGCATGCCGCCCAAAGTCCTCCATTCGGCGAAATTCATTCTTCACTGGCCATCGCTTATCGTTGGCTACCGCCGTTTTCCTAATGTCCAGCTACTTCGGCAACCTCCCATTTAAATAGGTTGTGGCTGAGTGCGAGGTTGGGTCGACACAGCGACGACCTGGTACAATTATTGCCTCGACATCGCGTTAATTTACGATCGCCATCATTGGCAAAATGCACTCTTTGGACGGCCGGCATCGACGTCGAACTAGATGAGTCGATGACTTTCCGTCAAAAGTACACCAGGAGTATGCCAAGGAGGAAACATGATTGGCTTCTTGGCATGATCGAAAGGCAGAGTGAGAATTTTCTTTTCTTTTCGATCGCCAACCGCACAAGTATGCCACTCATCGCGCAACACATGCGCCCTGACACGTGTTACCAACATCTTTCAGACCTATATTCAGGGCCAACGACAGTTTCCACGCCCTCAGCCATTTACCCACGCTACCGTCTATCACCGCAGTCGTCACTTTATCAACCCTGACGCCCACACTCAAAACATCTACGGACTATGGGGCACGCTGAAGAACTTTATGAGACAACGTCATGGAATTGCTCCAGCACTCTTCCAGGGCACCCTAATATAGTTTCAATGGCGTTGACGGTTCAACAACTGGAAAGGCGCTCTGTTGGCACAAATTCGCGACCAGTACTCATTTAAAGTAAGTGAAGTAATTATAATTTTTTCTGTTCCCCGAACCCGCGCTGAAAGATTCCCGGGGATTTTGCCCAGGACCACCTACTAAGCTACTTTTCCCACTAATCCCAAATGCTAATTAAGTGACAAAGCCTAAGACATTACATAAACTACCCACATTATCTCGTTTTTTCTTCTGCATTACTAATTTCGGACACCATATCTCAATACCCCCTGCCATTACGGACGCCACCCATACTTCATTTTGTTGCAATGGCCTACATCCAAATTTTTGCCAAATTTATTATCCCGTTCAAAAGTTCCGACCACGAACGTAAAAACATCTAGAATTCTCATATTTTGCAAAATCAGCATTCCTTTTGAAAAGGGGGGACTTCTAAACCTTCCTGACCAAATAGAACCTCGAATCATGTTCCATCGTAAAGAACTCACCCCTAGGGGAAAAGGGGAGGGAATATTAAGTGAATCTTTGGGAGATATTTTTGCCCGAAAAGGCCGTAAAGCCAAATAAATAAAAGAATGCTAGATAGCATGTGGGATGATATAGCTGAAAAGGTGCGATGCTGATCTCGAATAGATCGGTTTTGGGGTGAGAAATTATAGAGGGTCCAGACAGAGACAATGGGGGATATAGCTGAAAAGATGGTTGGCCCCATACTTTATTCCCCCCCAATCGAAGCAAAGCCCAATTTGTTGTGTCAACTATGGGCGTTTATACTGGGAAACAAACATCCATAGAGTGGTCCAAATTATTGGGAGGAGGCAATCGTTTTTGCCAGAAACGTTCTGACTTGTTTTTAGCAAAAAACGTGGCACAAAACAGGCTAAAATCTTTAAAAATGCATTCAGCCAATGTACAGTTACAGACAGACATAGCTCATTATTCACTATAAGTTATCAGCTGTTCACTTGCTTTTTGCGAATTGTTTGTTAGGTATTTTTCTGTCAAAGGCTGTTGTATCAACACAGTTACATTTATACCTGTGCCAGTTTACTGGCAACACTAACTTAAGGATCTCAGTCACATATAGATCCGGAATGTGTACGTTGTCAGCATCACTATCATTGTTTTTGTAAGCAAATATTTTGATAATAATCGTAACATTAAACGTTCTAGGTGGACGCGCAGAAAGTCTTTTTGTATTTGTGCAGCGTTGTTATTTATGCTCATACCGCTTGGGGATGCTACCCAATACCAGACTTGTTTCTGCAAGGTCATGGGAACCAGAATGTGCAACGTAGTAGTGGTAGGTAGTGGCCGCTTAGGCATGGTACCCAATACAGACTTGTTTTTGCAAGTCGTGGCAACCGGAATGTGCAGCGTAGTAGTAGTACATATTCGCCGCATAGGCATGTTACCCAATACCAGACTTGTTTTTGCACGTCATGGGAACCGGAATGTATAACGTAGTTGTGGTACATAGTCGCCGCTTATGTATGGTACCCAATACAGATTTGTTTTTGCACTTTATGGGAGTCATGATGTGCAGCGTTGTAGTGGTATATAGGCGCCGCTTAGGCATGGTACCCAATGCCATACTTGTTTTTGCACATCATGGGAACCGGATTATTTTGTCTTACTTATGAGATTACTTTTTTATCTCATGCGCTTTGCTTTACTGAGTGGAGAAGCGGTTGTGGACGTTGGTAGAACTATTTTATCTCGTGTTTGTAAAGTAATATCAGTAATATATGTTTATCTACCTACCTGTAGTATGATCCAGCCGCAGTCATGAAATTCCGGATCATACTCTACGTAAGCTGTCGGGCTGTAATTACCAGACCCAATCTATATCGGCGGTCCGATTTTACAAAACTACAATATGATTTTGCTCGCTAAATACAGTAAATTTCCTCTATGTAGTGTATTTTTGTTAGTGTTGTTGTAAATTGTAGTAGTATACCAGAACGAACATGGCATAGTAGTTTCAAAAACTAGCGGAACTACTAGACTAATCAAATCACGGCAAGTTTTTACCTTACCATGTGAGATACTGTTGGACGTTTGCATGTCGTTTGCGCTTTAAACTAGTACAAAGTTTTTTACGTATCACCATTGTTTGCATTATTGGAAAAAGGCCGTCATTTCAGTCTGTTGTGTCAATATTCCTTCAGGGAACGTCAACATTATTGATCTGTGCTTGCCAGGGTTATTTTGGATTTTAGCTTGTGATTGTGTTTACAGTCTGAGCAATTATTCTTTCTGCATTTTAGGCGTGGGTTAAAAAGAATGAACGCTATAAAGTTACCCATTTATTGAAGTCACAGGAACTCGTTGTCCGAACAGCTATAGTATTCTTGATTTGGTAAGTATAATGTGTGTCTTGCACTACCGATGGACTCACATTTATCGGCTATCTTGATTGTGATCTTGATCATTTAGTATGTTAACTAGCTACATTGGTTATTCTAGTTAGGTGGCTCCACAGTAATGTAATGGCGCATAGAAGCTATAAATTATTTCAAGATACGGATATTTTGTGACAGCTTACCTTTGTTGTCATTCTTTTGTCATAGAATTTTCACGTAATAGAAATAGACAGGAAGTGAGTCCAATGTGTAGTTATTAAAAGGTACCTTATTTTCAATAAACTTTAATACAGCTTACCGCAGCACTGGATTTAGGTACATTGATAGAAGTTAAAATTTTGAAAATAGTGATAAAAAATTTTATGCTTAAAGGGGAATTTCGCAAAAGGGGGAATTTGTCATGAAAACATTTGCTTGAAATTGGAACAGAATGAAATTAAATATTGAAAATTATAGCACGTTTGGTCAGATGAATTCCGTATTTTTGGCCAGTATTTCGGCTGTTGTCATAATATAGATTTTTCACAAATCCACATGGGCTTGTGTTGGCTTTTCAAAAAAGTTTGTGCATATACTTCATGCTCAAGCTTTGGAACACTATATATGAGCCAGGGGAAAACATTTTCATATTCTTTGTTCACTGAACACACATTTCGTCTTTGTATAAAAGAACAGAAATTAGTCCGTTTGATATTTCATACATAATAATTTTAAATGTTCACGAACAAATTGGTATTAAGGTACAGGGGCCTAATTGCATTCGCTAATGGCTTTATGGAACAGAAACTGTCGAAATTGGATACGGCTATTGAAAACCGAGTTTTGTTCTCTAACAACGTTTTGTATATCGTGTCAAAAAAGCATTATTATTCTATGTGCTGCTCAAAGCGACAACTAAGGTAATAATGGATCTTTAATAAACGACTAACCTGATCACTTAAAAAAATCAAAAATTCTTAGTCTCATAATAAAGATTGGTATGTGTTGGCAATTTATTAGTTCGACATTACATGAGCTAGTGAGCATCATGCAGCAAAATGTAATCGATGGCTGAAAACTGGCCGTGAAATTCGTTATGATGTGCGGCACACATTTTGTTGCAGGGCTGTTACGGCACTGGTCTACTACGGAATCTCACTTTCATTGTCTGACCAATCTGTTGAGCGGCATCGATCGTTTTCTGGCAATCTGTTCCTAAACAACGCAATCGCTGGCGCTATCGAGCTCCCAGTGCTAGTATTGACGGTTGCGTTGGTGAGCGCAGGTCGCAAGCGCTCGCAAATGTGTTGTCTTATAGCGGCTGGCGTGATGATGTTGGGCGTGGTTTTGTCGCCGAAAGGAATTGGTACTGTTTCGGTTTTACGTCTTTGTTATTGTAGAACACTGGCCTGTCTACAGCCCTCCGAAAAGTGGGGGAACTTCGGGGCCCCCATGTTAATTCATGTTAATACATTTTTAGTGGTTTTCAATGTGCGTTTCAAATTTATTGTCAAATTGTTTTAGTGTAAACATAGATTTGCTGAAAGTTTTCACTTCGCTGGATTGTACAATCAATTTGTGGATCGTATATACGCGTTATTGTTTAACTGTTTAGGAACAGTACATAATAGTAGTTTTGTTGAATTCATCGGTTTGATTTTCTTTTAGAAATTCGTCCGTTACGATTGGTTTTTATGTTATTGGGAAAAGCGGCATCGCAAGCTGCGTTCGTTATTTTGTACATTTTTACTTCGGAATTGTATCCGACCGTCGTTCGCAATACGGTGCTTGGCTTTGCAACATCGGTTGGACGTATTGGCTCGGGTGTTGCTGGATATATTGCCATTTTGGTACGATGGATTAAAGTTTTCAAATAAATTATCAGAATTTCGGGGCATTGATAGAATAGTTATTGTTTAAATTCATCGAAATTAATCTTTTTCTCTTTAAATTATTGAATTGAAAGAATTTACGCTGGGTAATAGTGAAAAAAATTGAAGAAATACATTTTTGACAATATTTCACATTGTTACATACTTTCTAGGAAAATGCCATAACTATTCAAAGTGTCGGGTTTCAAATTCTACTTCACTTTTATATTGTTAAATCCATAGCTATATACAGCGAAATAAATAACGTATACAAATATGCTGTGGCGTCCTAGCGTGGGTTAAAGTTTCAAACCTGTATTGAGGAATATATTATATTTTATATTCACATAAACTAGGTGTGCGTTGTATGTATTAATATTGTAATTTCTATTATTATTATTGAATAATATTTATGAATATTCCGGATTTTATATTTTACAAAGTGAATACTAAGTTGAATTAAGTGTAAATATAGAATGCGCGGAAACTCAGAATTGTGGGGTTTCATTGTTTTTGTATTAATTTCGCGATTTTTTGTGCGCGTAGATGCTATGTATGTATATATTATCTACGTTATGTCGATAGGAATAAGGGGATAAGTAGCCTAAACTCTTAAATGAAATTTTAAATAATTGGAAACATGTGACTTATATAAAGACTACAATGTATAGAAAAATTGTGTGCATCTATCTGCCGATAAATCTGTAAACTCAGTGGACTATTTGAATTCTAAGTGTGTAAGGAAAACGAGCGAAGCGAAGAATCCTTACTATGTAACCGTGTTAGTGGTGCAATTTGCGGATGTGCGTTATTATGGTGTTGGGGCGACACTCATAACTCAACTTTGTTGTGCGGAAATTGCGATATCTCCACACTACCAGCTCGAGCTATATCAGTATTTCTGGTTTCATTTTATAAAGCATTTCATTTCCTTGTAGCTGCAAATAGTGTATAGCCATTGGAGTCACTTACGCTGCAGTTTGAGTAAAAACGGGTTTTAATGGTTCGTCGGACCCATAAACCACGAAAACGACAATATCTCCGCATCTGAACAATAATTCATCCTTCGTATTTTGAACTTGATATTGCCATAGTTTATGTTGTAGGGTTAGGTGAAAATAGGTTTTGAAAAGGCCCATGGATCCAAAGCGCACGAAAACAGTCATATCGCCGTCACTGGTCGAACATGTAGAACAGCCCATACTACAAAATTTTACACATAGCGCGTTGCTATTTTACTATTTACGTTACATTGTTGTGTCAAAACGAATTTTTTAATAAATCAATAGGACACAGAATTCATGAAATTAGCAATATCTCCGCAACCGTTCGAGCAATACGGGTGTTATTGTTCTGATTTTATAGAGAATATTTATCCTATATGTACATGCACTGAGTCTCGATGTTCCGCTATAGGGCTGTAGGGGGGTTGGGGCTGACCCGTCTTGTCATGTTGGTGACCCTTATTAGAAATTCATCTCGATACTTTGACCGCTTTGGCTTGAGCCCGCTTTAGGTGCGTACGCCTAGGTTGTTCTTTTGTCAAGTCAGTTCACCATCGTAAAAGTCATGAAGGCAAACAAATCACAATTTTTTCCTAGGTATGCGTACACGATTTGCGATGCAGCAACGCGCAAGCGTTGCTCGCGGTCACTATTTTACGATTTAGTATCGCATTTTGCTGACAACGTACAAGTGAAAACGCGATTATCAATCGCTTTTTTCTCTTATGATATAATACACAAACAGACCACAAACATTGATGCTTTGAGAATGTCGTTTGATGATCGCGAACAGGCGTGCTAACTGGATATGTGCGCGAACGCAAATTCCATTCGTACATCGCAGAACCCATGTCAGGCCCCCACTTTATAGAAGATGCAGTAACACTGGCACAGATATGTCTACAGAACAACACATGTAAATGTATACATACATACAAACAAATTTATACATAATCGGTTTGTGCCCCCTGGCAAAATATTGGTTTTCTGTAGTTCATCGCCTTTTGGCACAAAGTTTTAAACATGCCCTGTTGACATAAAAAATTAACGAAAATTTTTATCAAATTCAGCTCTAAAGCTAAAAATTTCATAAATTTTATTGTAAATTTTCATAAAAATAGCTCTTTTGTTACATATTACATAACTTTTTACATATTAGCAGAACCGCTTTAGCAGGGTTTCTGACGTTTAATTTTTTGCCCGAAAAATATTGAATTTTGAAATTTCGAAGCCCCCAGTGTAACGGGGGATGCCCCCATTTCATGATCCCAGACAAAATCGGCCACCCTTGTTCCGAATCAGCGCGCCACCGGATCATGCTAATGACAAAATTTTCAGCGAGTGGTTTATTCAGGTTATTAAGCTCCACTCGCCCCAGCTTTGGGTGAGACGAAATGAGACCCTGAGAGGCCTCCCTCTTTTCAGACGCCCAGAACTCCGGGCTAAATACGCAATAAGCGGGTATATTTCCTAACTATTCAAGCAACATGACTGATATTCAGTTCATTTCATAAGTTGGTGTTCACTATTTGTGTATGTCTCTCTAAATATCGTGTTCGACAGTCAGAATTCGCCTTCTTGGTGACAAGACAAACTACTAGTTTACGTGCTGTGGATATATAAATGTTTTGTGTGTGGTTGTAATACAGCTTAATACTAAGAAATCGTATTTTATTCACGATTAGAAGCATAAATGGTTTACACTATTATTTCATTGTCTTTATATTTATAGTCAGATATCACGCTTCCAATAGTACCAATGATAATATTCGGCGTTCTGTCGTTTATCGCTGGAATTATGACAATTTTCCTCCCGGAAACGCGAAATCAGCCACTGCCTGAAACGCTCAAAGACGCGGTTGACTATTTAAGGTACGCGGAAATCACATAGTCTGCCAATCAGCGGTATAAATGTTGCGTTCCTTGTCAGTATTTTTAAAACTGATCCAGTCGAAATTAACGGAATTTTCTTAGGAACGACGTTTTAAAAGAATAAATTCATTTGTAATCTTTATGTTCAAATTATTCTTGACCGTTATTAGTAATATATATGAGCGCTTAGTACTTATGTACCAAGTGTTAACGTGGTGGGAATAATATGCGTTCACTTGGCACTCCAAAAGTTATTTCAAATATTGAATACATAATAGTTATTATATTCAAGTTGTTTTTTCTGTCTATATAACTCAAATCTTGAAAATTAAATAAAGATTTCATTCATTCTGATGACGATATAATTTAACATTGTATTGAAGTAACCATTTTGTATCATACTTGGTGTCACAATGCGCGGTGTCATAGGATATACCAGAGTTTGCGGGATAATCTAGAGAATGATGGATATTTATTGCCTTCGAGTAGCTGCTCAGTCTTTTGTATTACACACTTTATTTCACAGAACAGAATTTATTTTAGCGGAACTGTAATTCTGATTCGTCGAATATCTTAGCTTTGCATCTGCGAACTGCATAAATGTCGTATGAATTCAAGAATTTACAGTCGGGTCAGGCCTAGCACCTTCATTGTTCAACCGAATAAATTATTATATTTAATTGAAACAGAGCGACTGAATTGATCTCAGATTCCTCTTATATCGATTATCCGTTCAGATAGTTCTCATCTGTCTGTAACCCCTAGAACATCTACAACTGGTACTGGTGGAATGGATATTCGGAAGATTTTATGAAACGCATAAAATTGTAACGTATTTTTCGTAGTGTAGTGTTAGCTCTGATGCTTATTTCAGTAACAAAAAGAATTTAAAACACGACTTAGATTTTCCACTTTGCCATTTGGTTGAATAGATTCCCGCCATTTAGAGTTGTAACTTCTTAAAAAATCAAATTAATAAAAGAATAGCATTGACCACCGAGAAAGCAACAACTTTGTTATGGGTTTTTATCGGAGCAGCCGATTTTGAGTTGTGAGTTGGGTTTAAAAATTTGCCCGTAATGTGTTGCTAGTGCATTATGTGGCGTGTCCACAGAGGCGAAAGGCCCACAGATTTCAGCGGTGTCCCCAGCTCAACCTCATGCTGATGATAAAAATGACGATCCAAGACGCTCTTACACGAATAAGTACTATAAAGCTATGGCCGCATATTTAAGAAACCATCGTCAGAATCTTAATGGAATAATGAAGTCGAAATTTTTGATTTCCTGTTTAGGTTTTCCGCAAAATTGCATAATTAAATTGTTCACTAAATAAGTGACATATCAAATCACATATTGCGCGTATTATCGTAGTACATTGACGCTCTGAAATAAAAGCACATGTGTTCCGAAGAGTTCGCGAAAAATTTAGAGCTGTTCAATTGCAAATCGCGCATGATTCGCGAAAAAATTTTCGTTTATTTTTGAGCGTTATTATAATTTCCATGATTGATAAGTAGCGAATAATGCTTACGATAAATGCAACGTAATTTCTGATTCTAAAATCAATTTTTCACTATATATGGCACAGTTTGGGTTTAGCATCAACAAATTCAACCCGCTCGGCAGATGCAATGCTCGCGTTCATGGCTTAAATTTTAGTATATAAAGACCATTTTCCTATATGTTTGGAAACTTTTTCGTCTGTAATAAAGTTGTGAAATTATTGATTTTCCTTCATTATGTAAGAAATTTTTTCTTGCTAGTATAGTTAAGATATTATTCCTATCATTATCATAAGGCAAAATCTCCTTTATTAACGTAGGACTAATGTTGTAAAGTATAAATTGTCTGAATATTAAGGAAATTATTACTGAATATTCAGTTGTGATTTCTTCTATGAAATGTATAACCTATATAGTTTTTTCGCATTTATAGTGAAGCAATAATTTCCTAAATATAATGAAATAGTTTCGAAAATTTCCTTCATGTTAAAGATAATATTTCTTTACATTCAGTACTAAAATTATCAGTGTACGGTTATTATGCCGAACAAAAAGTGACTTTATTAATTTGTCAACATTAATAGTTCTTCATAAGTATATATATATATTTTAACCTGGTACTCACCTGGCCCCACGGTTGTGGGGGCCTCAATGGTGATCATTCGTCGCCACTCAACTATATAAAAATATATATAATTTAGAAGTACGTAAATGTGAAGCACATTTTGTTTTAAAAATCGTTTTCTTTATGGATGCATGTACATTTGCGGACATCAAAATTTAATCATTCGCTTGCTTAATCAAAATTTAGTCAATCGCTCTAAAATACAGAATTTGTCGGAAAAAGCACTTCATGTTGCCGAACAATTCGGGAAATATTTCAGGCGTTCAACTGATTACTACAGGGGATTATTTGTGAATTTTTCCCGAAAGAATTGCTTTTATTATTTACTGTTACCTGCATTTAAACTGCTCCATTATATGGATAGCTAATTGTTATTTTAGAGGAGAAACATACTACGGGTGTAGAAATGTGAATCAGCTATCGCAATGCGACGATAACGAAGGATTGAGCGATATCGGCGAGTAAGTGAATGATTGTAACACAGACATTTTTGTGGTTTTAGTGTTTTAGTTTTTTTGTTTTTCAATTTTTGCAATATAACATGCTAGGTAAACCTCAATAGCTAGGCATGTCGTCAATCAATTATTGAAATTACGTATTCGAGCATAAATTGCAAAAACATATTGTTTAGTTGTAAGCTTTAAATATTATTTGCCATTGCGTTCACTTTAAGCTAGATATCGACTTTTGACCTGAAACAGTGGCGAGTGCTGTACATATAATTATATTTTGGTATCTGTCAGCCAATTTTGCATTATTGCAGCTCAACTTCATTGTATAACCAAGAATCTAAAGAATGTATTGCTCTGTTTGGTTATTCTTTTTCACACTAAACATTAATATAATGACTCAAGTATTTCGTTTAGTTATGAAATCTATGGGAAACTGGGTTAAGCAAACCCCATTTTTAAGTCTAAAAGTACTGAAATTTTGCTCTTACAGTTGATTACCTGGTAACGACTAAACTGACTGAGCTGAAATTTTCGTGAAAAAATATTTGTTGCTTTGTGATTATTGTGGCAACACTGATAATAATTATGTGGTTAGAATCGGACTTTCGTTTTATGCTAACCCGCATAAAGTTTGTTACTATCATGTCCAGTTTTTGGCACGGGGGGACACTTTTGCTCATATTTTTCACAGCGAGCGTTTCTTTACGTATTACTTCCGTTTGACTTAGAATAACTCCTTTATTTTCAGAATCAGGGAGTTAAACCGTTTATTTTAATCTTTATCGGGGAAACATGCGGTAGTTGTATTACTTTTGAGTGGTTTCTCAAAACTTAGAACGTAATTTTCACCGTAGCTCTATCATATCGTTCGACGTTACTGCGACTTTACCTCCTACACTGGATTTTTGTCCTTTGAAAAATGATGTAGTATTGCAAATACCTGATTAATTTAAAGGAAAGCAACTTAATTTCTCGTCGATAGCGACGGTTGTCTGGATTGTTTGGACTCCCCACTAAGATGTCGTGCAGTTTTGATATGAGGCAGTTATGCGTTTATTGAACCTAGATATTCGTCTGCATGTTGTAGAAATAACAAGTCTATTGGTTCAAACCTACCCGAAGCATTTAGCGAAGATACTGTCACGCTGAACTATGGAAGCACTGCTGGATGTGGACCTCGCCAGTCGGCTTCTTCTGGTGGTTCCGAAATTGTCATACCGAAGCCTCTTATTTCTGCGAGCAGACATGATGGGTATGCAGTAGGAGAAATTGGATCAAACAACAATGATATTGATAGTAAAGGATGTGGTACCTTGCTATTGCCATATGCAGTGCAAAACTCAGAAGAAAACAATGCGCCCACGACAGTAAGTCACAGCGGGAAGTTGTTTGATGATAGCCCGTCATTTCCTTCGTGAAGGTAATGTGTCGTATCAACGGTACGTAGTAATATAACTGCCACGATATGGGATGCGACTGCGACGGTGGATTGAGGTTTTTTGCTACATTTAACGTCATCAGGATATGATAGTGGTGTGGCGCAGACCTGCTCGATAATTTATCTTGATTGACATTGGTTGTTGTATTACACTGTTGTTGTACTGAAGTTGCCGTACAACACTAAGGATAGTGGTGGTTTCTGATAACCAAGTAATTGTAGTTACAGACTGTGGTGTAACTACATAATTCCGCTGAGTCGTACTGAATGTATAATTGCTATGTTTGATAGCAGTTAAAATATAATCTATTGTATAACAGTGATTTTGTCTTGGGTTGTTTATGGAAATGTTAGCTTGCTAGTGCTTACGCATTTTATTCGCTAATGTAGAACACTCACGTATGTGTTTTGTGCTTGGATCACAAGCATCATCTGTAGAAATCCAAGGCGGCCGAGCCGATATACCTTCAGCTAATTACGTACTGATGCCATAATATATTCTTCTCAAGCTGTATCATTACTTCATGTTTAGAATAAAATTATTGATGTTTCGTGTGATTAAAATTAAATTTATATATGAAATCCATATTTATGTTTATACATAAAACTGCATAAAGTTTAAATTATTAATCAATGCTACGGGAACGTTATACGCTTCTCATAGACAGCTGTGTGGTTATACGCTATTTGTTAATGAAGATTATTAATGTTTTCGCTTGTCCTTTGCTGTCAATAGTTGGATATCTGTCTGCCAGGGTCCACTGTATTTTACGAAATAGTAAATGATTTCGTCGTTTAGTTTAGACAACTGTGTGGTTTGCTATTTCGTTAATGGAGATTATTGATGTTTTGGCTTGTCCTTTGCTGTCAATAGTTGGATATCTGTCTGTCAAGGTCCACTGCATTTTACGAAATAGTAAATGATTTCGTCGTTTACTTTCCATGAAATACAGTAGTTGCCAGAAATGAGTGCTGTTCGTTATATGTTCGTTCGATAAATTTGAAGACTTTTGGAGACGTGTTCGAAATTTTGGCGTGATTTTTTAAATTTGTTGGAGAGCTGTTCGAAAAGTAATAAAATTTCTTAGATTTCTGTTCGATGTTCTTTCGTTCGAAAGGTGAAATTCATTTTTGGCAAGTATTGTGGGTTTGAGCACGGCTGGGAGCTTATTCTTTCGCATATGTTATAATAAGTAATGATTATTAAGCTATTTAACGTTTTTAACACTAATAGCCAAGTGATATACAAACATATATATGCACAAATTATTGTGTTACCTGAATGCAGAATTTTTTCGCACAAAATATGCGGCTTCCTAAGTATTTGTAGACGTACAGGAGGTATGTGAACGTACGTTTTCAGGAAGTACAGTTATTAAAAGGTCATAAGTATTCTTGTCATAATGCAATAGCTATTGACAGTATAGAAATGTGTATGAAAAACCCGGAGGTGAGCGACAGCCATAATGTATAATCGCAAAGGTCCCCCTGGACATTACCTTTTTCAATTATTGAGCACAGTTCTTGATAAAACTAAAATTGTACTATTATGCACAGTGGATTGTTACTTGGTGTAATTTTTTTGGGGAACGGATAATTTCCTTAAACTATGTTCACATGGTCAAACTTTTTGCTCAAATTTTGATCCTAACACCTAAAATCATTGTGCTTCGAAATTTGATATCAAATTTTTGGTTCAAACATATTCATGATTTTGTTCGTTGTGCCAGACTGGCTGAAGCAATACGCTATAAACGTTCAAATTTACCAAAAATGTCAAAAGTTTAAAGATTTTGAGCAGTTTGATCGTGTGTAATACAACTTTAGGAAATTATCCGTTGCCCAAAAAGTTTAACTTATAACATGTAACAATCCACTATGCATAGTATAGCGGCACAATTTTAGTTTATGAAGGACTGATGCTATCTACTCAGGAACGATAGTGCGAAAGTCTATGAGGCGCAGGAACTGTTATTTATCTTACCAGCAATTAAATAAATCATCACTTTAATATATCGTAATAAGATGAGATCTCTGAAATATAGTACGATTTGTTTTAAATTTTTGTACAATTAATCTGGACTCTCCAGCAAAAAATAATAGCTGTGTGTTGATAACGCGTATCCCAGTCTTATGCCGTGGCGTAGCTCAACGCACAAAATCCAGATAAAGTACTTTCACTGCACCGGTGGAATGGCAAGCGAACTGGTTATATATAACATCGCATGCGTTGCGTAGCAATTACTGGAATTAGAACAAGAAATTGCTATAAAATGTGACTTGGAGTCGAGAAGAAACATATTTAATCGAGTACGAATTTTACCTTAGCACCGTCGAGATGTATTGTGCGACCATAAATTATTGTTAAAAATGTTGTCATAACGTAACAAACCGTGTACTAATTAATAAATCATTGACATTACAATAATTGTGCTATAAAGGCGTCTATTAAAATACTTTAAAAAAACTGTTTACCAAGCGATTAATGTATTTTATCGAACAGTGGTGCTTGTACCAGGATGGTTTTTACAACCGCGTTAATAAATCTACTTGAGTGACATTGCTAAAAATAACACCGGCCTTAACGGTGCCAATATAGCGGTTTTGTTCTAAATATACAGTGAATTGAATCTCGTAAGTCCAAAGTTGGTAATTGCATTCATGAGGAGAATACATATTCATGATTAGACGGAAAGGGATGTCTGAGTTTGTGACTCATTTCATCTCGACTGTTTTCATATACAATTTTTAGTCCGATATATTTTGACGCAATGCAAATTGTTGTATCTATCAGCCTTCGGCGTCATTTGTTCCGGGCTATTATTGCAACAAGTATTGTGAATAACGCAACTACAATGATATTAAAATAGTTATTTGTGCAAAGCATCACCAAAGCGAACCAAGCATCACGACGTTATGAAGCAGCAAACTAGCGTCAGTCACAGATAATGTGGTGAAACGAAGGACATGCTAAAACAGGATATCACTTTACTGTAGCTGTGGCGTAAAACTATATTCTTATCACTCAGTAGACGAAAACGCAAGTGACATTACATTGTGGCGATGTGTAATTTAAAATTTACAATTTATTTGCAAACACAAATTGCTTCGACGAATGCTCAATTTATAATGGATAAATATATGTTGTTTTTGCTTTTTACAACTTTGGTCTTTGGTCCGCTAATCATTTCGTTTCAATTGTTTTAATATTTTGAGTCAAGTTCGTGATATTTTTAATTTGTAATATTGGATGTATAATAGCAAGAGATTTTATAATGGATTTTTGAATCGAGTATAACATGTGTCGACATGCGAATCATGCATGACCTGATCTATTTCGCCCGTTTATGTTCAAGTCCGGAACGATCCCTCCTATATATGTACTGCTATGTTGACATTGTCAACAATTTATGCCGTCCTGACCTAAGATGTGGAGATCATACCTATTTTTGGCTTTGCTGTATTTGTCGGTCGCAAAGAAACTGGGGTAACACATCGCTAGAATAAGTCGTGTTACGGGGTAATTGAATAGCGTCATGCTTGACTCGCTTAATAAAGAGGAAGGTAAAGATTGTTATACTCTTCTCAAAAAGACATCGTGAACTCTTGGTAATAAAACTGTTGCATTTTTTGGAAAATTCGGTTAGGAACCTGGAAAGGCTATATGCTGACCTATTTATAATACGCATTTATTGATAGTAATTTAATTTATGCCAGGTTTACGTTCTATATGAAGCTACGTTTTTACCGCATTGTAGCGACCAGATTGTGAGAGAAAGTTTGGCAATTGTTAATAGATAAATGAAGTACTGTTAAATAAGAGGCTCACTGTGTTTGTCATGTGTTTTCTAAGTGTTGCCGTGCCACACTTTCATTCATTCATTTGCTCAAATGATTGCATTTTTTCACGGAAATTGCGCAGATCGCGTAATAGCTAAAGTCGTTTCGTAAATACTGATAGATATCATTATATAATTCGTTGCTGTCCGTGGCAATAATTCTAAAAACATTAAACAGTTATTTCTTTTGGCAGGTATATCTACCTATAAAGCCTTAGCGGTATCGTGTCATATTTACTCCTGACATATATGGAAAACATGCCTAGCAAAAGAATACCCTAAGTCATATACTTTTCCACTGAAAAACCTGGAAAATTATGCCACGAGACCATTTTTTCATGTTGCTGACAAAATACTGAAATATTTGACACCGAGTCAGAATTGGTATAAACAACGCGAGACTGAAAATGAAGGTTCACGCTATGATAACAAATAAAAATTAGGTGAAATAATTTATTTGGAAGATTAATACGTTTCACTTCCCTGTAATGCCAGTGTAGATGAATTATAACAAAATTGATCACTAAGTTTATATATATATTGAATGCTTAGCGTTCAGTGGGTATAAAACCGGATGGTACGAGTGCAGGTGCTGTACGCAAACATTTTAATTATTTAGGATCTGTTGCTCGATTCCTTTGTAATTTTATATAGCGAGAGGAATTAACGCACGCCTGCAATCATGTGCCAAGCTACATTAATCTTAGTTAACACAAATCGTTCCAGTTTTTATCGATGCTAATTGGCAAATTTGGGCATGAAAAGGTCAAGCGAAGAAATTTTGATTAGCCCTTTAACGTCTGAAGTTGCGTGTGTATCATGCAATATTTGACAAACTCTATCGTTGTTCGGTTGTTTAGAAACCTTGCAAACTGAGCAAATAGAAACGCACACACTGACATGCCACACGGCAAACTTATATATGCGGCATTCACGTTATAATGTCTCCAACGTTTGGAGCTTCTGTAGCCACATAGTGTCAGGCGCACTGTCGACGACTTAAAATTTTTCAAAGGTAGCTAGCTAGGGGGTATTGACAGTTCGACGGTTTCAAGCTCACAGTGTCTAGTTTTTTTGAAAGTGTACGGCATAATCTTTTCAACAAGAACATGGTTTAGATACAAATATATATATCGAGATTTTAAACAAAACTACATAGCATAACCGACTAATGCATTACTTTAGCTACAGATGGTGTCCGCTACTGCTAATTCGCGCCGAATTGGTAGCTAAGGGTTTGTGCGGCATTGTAAACAAAAATGTTGATAGGGGTGTGTGTTACACTGTAGGAAATTTATTTATAGTGTGAGTGTGACCCTGACTGTCTATACGGTAGGGTCCAGACTACAGGGGCAAAAGATCCAAACAGAGGGGACATTATAACATCAACGACGCATTAAACCTTTCATAATGAGCCCTAGCAATTGGCATCGACGCTTATTGCGGTACGCTGCAGCAACTGAGTATCGCGCGGCATATGTTTGAACTTAGCATAGTCACACATTTGTAAACAGCATACATTGTTTTCGGCGCGATGTATTAAATCATGGGGCGTGGTTTGCACGTTCGTTGTTATTTGCTTACTTTGTGAGGTTCTTTGGAACGAACGACGGACCCTTAATATCATAGTGGGTAAGCAAATAATGGTCGCACACAAACGATTTAAATTTAATCCGCAGATACGGTAAAAGTGTTCGATATCATACGAAATACACACTAGTGCAGGCGGGAAAAGGTTAATCGAAACTAGATTTTAAGGAAAAACAACTACAGCTCTTAAATAGCACAGTGGTTTGCGTACGTTGATGGCATTAAAATATTCCGGGCACTGTCTTAAGTTTGTGAAACATTGCGCTATACGCAACCTAGCTCATGCGTTAAGGTTTAATATAGAACCCTGTCATGTCCAACAGTCTTTCCGATGATTCGTCATATATAAACACAAAGGTGTGCACTACAAAACTGTGATGTCTTCGGTTGAAATTTTCCTCTTTTAGAGTTCTTTGAGAATACGTACTGGTAGTGTTTCGTCCCATGCTATTAACGATATTCGATGAAGCTGACGTGTTATGAAGACACAAGTTTTAGTTTCAGTCAATATATAACTCCATTTCCTTAAATCGGTATTTTTGTCTGAAAAACTTCAGTATTTATTGTTGTGTTATGTTTTCCGTGATCTAGTGGTCTTACTGGCTTTTGAACAGTAACAAATGTATGGAAGTTCATTTTGTTGAGCACATTATGTTTGCTTCGATAGCAGTGCTGTTAAATGTCGGTGAAACATTACAGAAAAATGGGTTTTCAGCTATAATCAGCGTGAAAAATTGAAAACATATTTAAAGTGGAGACTCCAGATATTGTTTTGTCAATGTGCACTGCGAATTACTTACTGGCCTATTTCTAGCTGACAGACTTTCCTATGAGGTCCCTATATGAGCCATGTACTGAGCCTACGACGGGAGCTGGCGGCCGAACACCCAGCTCTAAGCTGTTCTTTTTCTAACGTTATAACGTCCGGCCCCTAAACGTGACATGGGAAAACGATTGTAAAGTCGCAACCCCTCTGATCAAATTTTTGGCGGACTGATCTCGATGATGCATCGACCGATTGCCTTAACTCTGTCTGTACTAGGACCAGTTCTGGCCCTAAGGGATCCCAGCTGCACCACCACTTCTCCTTGTGTGGTGCCCGGACAACCCCGGCTTCCACGACTCCCCGGTGATCTCTGCGACGACCTGAGGGAACCGCTTAGCTTAGTAGGCTGCCGGCGGGTTAACCAGGGTGTTCGGCCTGGCCCCTATTTTGGCCCACGTATCTAGTGGTATGAAGGTCCCCCGAGGGAGAGTCAACCCCTAAGCCTGCTCACAGGTAATAAGGCTGACTCGCCTTTCCCTCATCCCTATTTAAATCTTAAATGGAGGTGTGATTCCTCGTGTTAGTTTGGTGCGCGAAAGCCTAATCCTGACAATGAACTTGGGTGGTTCCGCAGGAAGATTCTTGCCGGGCCGGTAGCTCAAGGGAACACCTGGAGCTCAATCCCCAGGGTTCTTGTCAGGCGCGAGCAAGATTTGCGTATAGCAGTGCACCTACTCCTGAACGAGCCTAACCAGTAATTTCGGGACTACCTAAACCTTGAAATTTAGCCTTAGGCTCTCTTCTGATTCACGTCCTCAGATCGCTGGCTAAATCCCTACCCTACGCATATATCGCCGGTTACAAGTTTCACACGCTAACACTTTATTAGGATAAACGACAAATTATTACATTCGAGTAATCAAGATGAATTATGTACACCAGAATATATGGGTGCCTCGCAGGGCACCCCGTGATATGATTAAGTACCACACGGGTGATGTGAATCCTGGTTGAACCCCGCGTAAAAATTGATTCTTCTTGTGTCCACAATGTGTGCCCTAGGGTCCGTCTTACCCGCCTGGCAGGATGCAATAATGAACTTTCCTTACCGACCGCTTGGTGACTTCGCATATGAAACTCTGGGCATTGGACACTCTCCTATCATGAACCTCTTTCCACTTCGTGTTCTATCTCTCACATTGTTTTGAGGCCGGACGTCAGCTGCGGGTTACTTGCAATGAAAGTTTGTCACCAACTCTGCGTGCGCCAGGGTCTGCTTAAAATACGGGTTGTGACCAAAAGAGGGAGGCGCTGCTGCGCCTCCCGAATTTCGGCTGTCCTGTAATGATAACGATTTTGACATGAAAAGATGGCGCTGTATCGAAACCCACCGTGTCTAAACGGTTTATGGGTCCGCGCCTATAACTTTCTTTCACAGAAAACTTTGGGAAGCAATCGCTTTGTAGACTCCTCAGGGTCGTCGCTCAGCTAACGGGTGCGAGCACAAGAAATGCCTTACAATTTGACTGGCCTATGCGCTGCAGCTGACTCCGTCTCGTTTTCTGTTTTGGTCACGCTCCTCTCCGAGCACCTTTAATGCAGCAGAAAGGCCCGCAGTCATTTGCCAGTATGGACAGGGCACGTGCTGCCGCACCCTCGACGAATTGTTCAATTTGAGTACCAAAAAGGACTGGTCGTGATTTAAGCTTGAAAACACTTCGGATACCCCTGCGTGGTTAGACCAATAGATTTGCAAAGGCTGTGAGAAATGGGGCAACAACGCACGAAAGGTCCTGATACGTCACTCCCTATGGAGCGACCGCATCGACCAATCGCTAGTTGTTACATTGTTAAAATTGCATGACGGAGTGCTCTACCGTGTCTAAACGGCCTGAGACCCATCTTAAATTTTGGGGTTAGTTGACCAAAAAATTTTTATTCGGAGCGAAGCAAATCTCAGAGTAGAAACTCAACTTTTCGGGGCTAGCGTCAGGGGTTCCGTTCTTAATTTCTCCTGTGCAAATGACTGCGTCCGTTCCTGAGCGGATCGTTCTCTCTCTCTCCTTTTTCTCTTTCTCTTCCTTCCCATTATTGGGTCTTTAAGGCGTGTGACCTGGAGTCATTCTTGTACTTCTCCTATACTTAGACTCGACTCAAGCGATGACTTCGAGAACGGGCGCAGATGGAGCATGAGTCAAAAGAAGCTCCATTGTCCTCTGTAAAATCGATTGAAAATCGTAACGTGTTTGATGCCAATTTGTGGCGGAATCCTAAACTGATCACTGAAAATTATTACAGTCTTCTACCGTGTCGAAAACGGCCTGGAAGACTGGGTTTTCTGAGACGACCTTACGGAGATCGATTTGCTGAAACGCTCAGGGATCAAACGCTCGAAATTTTAATGGGGGGGGCCTAGCACGAATTCTCACCAGCTCAAACTATCCGCTGTCTCAGCGGTTGACTCCAGCTCAACACGCTATTTGTCTTTAATTCCGCATCTAAATTAGAAACCTGACTTCGAGACCTAAATTCAAAACCTTAGTTCGAGACCTAAACTTAAAACCTTACCCCACCCGCGTGATTTCTATTTCTATTTCTATTTCCCCGTTCACATCACAAATTATAAAGCTTTTCGCCCCCCCGGGTCTAAGATAAAAATGGCGACCCGGCGAGCGGGGAACCAGTCGAGATTTTAGAATTTCCTAACAAATTTGGCGTGCGCATTGCTCAACCGCGTCGGAACCGCGCTTACGGGTGCGCGGGGCATCCGTTGGACGCACCAGCACCCGCAAGGGCGACTCCTGCTACTTAAATTTGAACACTAGAAAGCTCCCCAGGGGCAACTCCGTCCCGTTTCTACACGGTAAGAGCCACCCCTGGTCAATCAAACGAAACCAAAAACGAAAAACAAAATTTTGGAGATTTCAAAGAAAAGGCGACAACCGCCTGCACAAAAGAAATAAGCAGACCACTGGGTCTGCGCTAAACTCGACTGGCTCCGACGCTGCGTCGGGCCCTTTCCTTTTATACCCCTAACTCTCCCCCTCTCTCGTAAATGACTGCATCCCTACTATCCCTTTAAAAATTTCAAAAATTTAAACGTCTCTACACACGCAATTTACAAACATTTATATATAAACAAAAATAGGACTGCAGCTGACAACGTAGAACAGTCTGATCAAAGTAGTTTGTATACAGAGCGACAACGGGCATTATCACTTGCTTGCTAAATTCCCGCCGGTCACAACAACGTGGAAAAACAACTGACTACAGTTCCCCCTGATGTGAGCCGAAGAGTGCCAGCTGCTACAAAACCTCGCGCTGGCCGGCGAGGCAATTTTCAAATGGAAACTTATACGAGCGCCTAGGGCGCCGAAATCGTAGCAAGATGTGAACGTATTTTTGATGATAGCGGACTAACGGAAAGTAGTAGGCGGCCGGGGGCGGGACCAGGTTCATGCCCTGGCTGGTCGCCTACTGATAAAAATATCAGATTTAGTATATATCCCATAGGAGGCCCGTTAGAGGCCGTTTTGTAAGCTGAGAACGGAAAATTTTGGTGTCCCGGGCGGGTTATCCGGGTCCTGCGCGGACCGGTTAAGTTAGGCGGCCCCGGTTTTCGATGAAACGGTTAGGGTAAGACCCTGTGGAGGTATTGAGCTTGAAAAAT
>JASANE010018477.1:0-10568 GCA_030248225.1 Trileptium ribeirensis | reverse complement strand
TTGCGCAATCAAGGTGAGTACGGTTCAGCCGTTTATTTGTTTTACTTTGTGTAGAGTTTATAGTTTATTATAGTGTCTGATATAAACTGTCTGAATTATTAGTGTTACAAGTTAAGGCCTTAGAATTAAGCTCGTAAAATAACTAGTCCGAGGTGCTCGCATTGGGGAATATTGTAGTAACCAACTGTTAGTTCGTGTGTAATCTACGGTGGGACTAAACACCCCTAGGACCACGTAGGTTACACACTCCGACTACGCTATTCGTTTTATACACTTACGCAAAGCTAATAATCCTAAACTTATTAATAATTCCCGCACGATACTGACATGTACTTACGTTGAGTTATTATGATCCGTTTACATTGCATCGTAGACCAAAATTATACACAAAATTTCCTTCGTATCCACGCGCCAAACTACTTTTCGGTACAAAATTACTTTATTACCGGCTTCTCGTGTACCTAAAACATCCGATTATTAGTTGATGTCGATTTTTGTGTCTTGATGCCTAGTTATAGCCGAACTTATAGTAGGGACGATATTCGCCTTTTTAGGACGATATTCTCACATCCGCGCCGCCGCCATAATTGTTCTTACATTTTATATGTATTTGATCTGCATTGAAATAAACTATATATTCATGTCATATTATGTTGTGTTATATATATGGTTGTACTTACAGTCATTAATACAGGTTTCCGTCGATACCTAGTCCGGTAATTCGATGGTTATTCTTTGCTCAAAGGCAATGCCAAGTGCCGGATCTTCTAGTCAAACAGGGACATTATATATATTTGTTGCTATTTAATGTTGTTTTGTTCATTCTAAAAACCTATATATTAATTACATTATTATCATTACATTATTTTTATTGCATTATTAAAAGCTATTTATTTTTGTTAGAATTAATTACAAAAATAAAAAATTTTTGTGATTTGTGTGTGCGTATGGATTTCGTTTACGCATATTATAATTGTTATTTCATCGTTTCTTGTCATTGCCATGCTGGAACGGCATAGTATTACTTGGTGGTGTGTCAGGCCTGGCACTTTGTTCTTCTTAGTATTGAGTGGTTCCCCTGGTGAACCATCCGTACCGACCTGAGCTCTTATTTCTATTTTGTGAGCATGTAAGCTGTATATATAAAAATTTGCATACATAAATCATATATGTAAATACTATATATCTAGCTTAGCTATGTATTTAACTAAAACATATATAAACTATATATTATATATTTAATTTAGTAATATTATTTAGTTACTATTTATTTAAATGGCATATATTATCCTTATAAACTTACCAAAAAATTTTCTGTAAATTTAAAGTCTCATTTTCTCAAAATTTTTCCGTTTCCCCTTCCCCCACATTTTTGAATTCCTCTAATTATCTTCCTCCTCAATTCCCTTAAATACCCAATTCCTCATATCCTTGCTCTCCACAATTAAACCCCTTAACCCTTTCCCGCATAGTGCATCGCATATGATCGTACATGAACATACATTGTCAAACGATGCACTTGTCGTGTTTGCCTTGCGGCCTGCATTTGAGCGTGCGTTGTTATTCGCTCGCTTTGCGAGGTTCCTTAAGGAACAGAGCAGAAGCACATCGATAGCATACTGGTTATAACGTAGAAGGCTCGCAACCAAACGTTTCAGGTTGTATGCGCCGCTGCGGCAAAAGTTTCCTCGCCACTGCACGAAATACAGATTAACTCATGTGGGAAAGGGTTAAGTTAATTTATCTTTTACTTTTCAATTTTTCTTGTTTTCGCCCATTCCTTTTCCCCTCCCTACACAAAATCCTCTTCATCCCTCTTTCCCCAAAAGTCTCTTTTTCTCCAAATCACTAAACTTCTCCAAAATTTCCTTTCATTCCAACGTTCGACTATGTAATTTTCCTACCGTATAGCTTTCTCTGTTTCTTTTCCTTAGCCCTACCGTTTTCCGCATTACTTTTTATACCTCTTCCCTAAAGAGGGTTTTGAGATAACTTGACCGCGCTTTGACCCTAGTTTGTCGCACAGTGAAGCGTGACTGTAAGGGACATTGGTACAGTCGAGGCTGGCTATTAGTTTTGTCCTGAGGTTACTGGGAGCTCTATATATGTCCACATGGTTAGGCATAGCCATGTGGAACAAAGTTAGTCGTCTCGTCTAACTGTTGTAAATAGTTATAATACGACATATATTGTAATTTTTATATTATGTAATATATTTATTAATATATTAATGACAATTCAAATTTTGGCAGCCATGCAATGCGGTAAATGCAAATTTTGGCAGCTGCTCAACGTAGAAAAATCAAATTTTGGCAGCTGTTCAGCGCGGACAATTCAAATTTTGCCAACTGTCCGGCTCGGAAAATTCAAATTTTAGCAAAATACGAAATTTGGCAGTTGTCCAACGAGGAAAATTCGAATTTTAGCAGTTGTCCAAGCGGAAATTTCAAATTTTGGCAGCTGTCCAAATCGGTAAAATCAAGTCTTGGCAGCTGTACAAGGCGGTAAATTTAAATTTTGGCATTTCTCCAGCGCGGAAAATTCAGATTTTGGCAGAAGTCCAACGCAGTTAATTTCTACTTTAGTAGCTATCCGGCGCGAGAAATTTAAATTTTAGCACAGTACAAAATTTGGCGGCTGACTAGCGGGAGAAATTCAAATGTTGTCAGCTGTCCAGCGAGGACAATTTTTTCAGTCGTCTAACAAGGTAAATTTAAATTTTGGCCGTTCTCCAGCGCGGCAAATTAAAATTTTCGCAGCTGTCCAACTTGGAAATTCGAAATTTTGTAGAAGCACAAGTTTAACATTATACCTAATACAGTGTTAATACATCCTATACGGTGAGCCCAGACTATAAAAAATAGATATCTGAGTCTGAGCTCGCTGGAGTGCAAAACCAGACAATGTCACTAAGCTGCTACTGATGTTTTCACAGTTAGCTTTTACTGTGCTAGGACAACGTGATAGCAGTGCCTGACTATAGGAACAAAGCTAAGTCAGTCTGCACTCTATTTAATGGAGCTTTTATCATTTGGTTTAATAACCGAGCGGTTACCTAGCTAATAGACTACATGAAGTTTATGGCTTTATGCACAGACTGTCGGGTGTCCGGTAGGTTTCCCAAACCGCCCTAATGCCTCAAAAATAACGCAACAACCCAAAATTTTATGTTTTTCACCAATTATATTTTCATATGCCCCTATCCCGCAACTTACCAAATCCGAATTATTTTAGTTTTGTTGTTCTTCTTTCATGCTAATTTGCATAATTAGCATTAATTGCTTTAATTAGCTAACATACTGTTAGCTTTAGTCTTTCATTCTTATCAGTTGGTTTGTTTCTGTGCACGAGTCGGTGGTTTACTTATACATCCGAAAGTAAGCGTAAAGATGTGTTGTTGATGATAGATGATAACCTCTAGTTGCCGATATGTTCCATAGAGAATGCGTAATTTCATTGTTTTTTAATTCGAAAACGCTTACATAGCTACCAACATTAGGGTAGTTTGATTCTATTACTACGGTTGTGTTTTACGAGTGTCGGCATGGATATTTAAAGGTTATCAAGATATTTATAGGTACCAAACTATACAAGAGGGAATGTGATAACTGGGAAAGAGGGCATCAAAGGGATGGACCGGTCTACCAGCGGTCGGAGATGTCCTATTCACAGATTGAAGGTGCGCGAGTTCAGGGTTGGTAGACATGTCATTGTCGGAGAAGGGACGATGAGGTTTAGACTGAAGAAGTGTGTCGAACAGAAATTACAAATGTGATGAATAAAAGCTATAAAAACCGAAAGTAAAACTAAATTGGCCGTGACAGTTAAAATAAAATAAACTAAATATTCCCATCGTGGAATTTGGTTTAAGACATTGTGTGAGCTACTTGCGGAAAACAAATCAAATAAACAACACCTACGTCATGTCCCGCACCCCAACATAAGCACGTTAAACTATAAAACCATCTGGGATATACCATCTCGGACGTACATATATACTTCCATAAATCTTGTCTCCGCGATGATCTGCTGCCTATGTTTACTTTTACATAAGTGGGAAATCCTTTATTATACGTTTCCTTAATTTCGAACTTATTCAGCTGTAGCGTGTTCAAGAAAACTGACTACAGCAGAAAACCTAGATGTATTTGAAATTTACATAAATAACAAGTTCAGTTATATGCTTTAGAATTTGACAATTGAAATCAAAAGCGGTGGCGTGAACAATCAAGAGAAAAAGACAAGAGAAAGGCGAGCGCAGCGCACCGAGCGAGACAATACATTATTATTATCATTATTATAATACAGCCTACCGACACACTCCGTGTCCCCAGCTGTATATATACGCCATACATATACAAATATATATAGGATGCTGTGCGAATGGTACGCAGCGAAGGTTCTGGAAGGGGGCGTTCATCTAGGAGGTAAGTTTTCGGAGGCAAAGGAACAAGAATTTTACGGTGTTCTAATTCTGCACTGTCGGTGCCCTTCAGCCACGATTTAAAAAAACTACCGGCAACTTGACTAGTTATAAATATCGTTTCACCTTGGCGAGGTCGACTAGCCGTGCCACTGATAGCGTTATCGTGGCATGCTCAAGAAGCTGGTCACGGCAAGATATATGCAATATCAATGGAATTTTGAAGTAAAGTTTAGCTCCGCTAAATTACTGCTAGAATTTTACGACCCTATGAGTTTGAAATGTTAAGTGACACATAATATTAGTTGAGTTATTAGAATATTAGAATTTGTACTGTTACAAGGTTGCGCGCAAAATTATAATTACCAAGGTAAGAAATCAGCAAATAAGGTCTGCAATTATACTATTAATCCTAGGCAATTTTGAAACACGTAATGTTCTGCGATGGAGTGCTCGAGTAAGCTAGTCCACAGCATTATCTTAACGTTACTGCGAACCGTTCGAATAGCTGATCCACAGTATCTGATTGGCATCGCCGTGAAGCGCTCGAGTAAGCAAGTCCACGGTTCATCTGCTAAGTTTTCCTAGCAAACTGTTCCGCCTGTGAAACGTTCGCGTAACAAGTCCATAGAGTTATGTATCATTAAATTTATAAAAATTTCGAATCACTCTCGTGAATTTCAAAATGTTTGAAACGATGCGATTAGCCACCGCTAAATCGATCGTTTGTAGAAACATCTTTATTACTGATACCAAATGAACTGTATTAGCTCTGAAGGCTTCAAAATCTGTCTTAGCTCGACTAAGCGGCCAGGATTAAGACAGGGGTTGAAGCTGGGTTTTTTCAAAGATCTAAAAATCTGTCAGGGTTAGTTATGGGGTACTAATACTCAAATACAGTTATGCTCAACCTTTTTTCTTGTGTAATAAATAAACAAAAGTTCGGCGCTTTACCTGTGTGGGTCGTAATAATAATTTGTAGAATTGCACCTGATCGCTAAACCTACTATTTATGTACAGGTCGTCTGAAACACACAATGGTGAGTAAATCAAACGTAACGGTTCATGATTAGCTTAGAGCAAAACCCTTTAATTGCCGCTTAACAAATAGTATTGTCCAAATTAGGAATATACAAACGTAATATTGGCCTTGCGAGGCTAGATATTTCTTTAAGATCAAAACACAATAGTTATGCGCGAGTAAACTTAAGGTGACCCCGCCAACCATCCTATTTTGTATTTTTGGCTAAAATTTGTTACGGAACGCTTTTTGATCAATTAAAATTCGGCGTAGATCTGTTCGCGAACACAGCGCTCGTGATTGAAATCTTACCATTTTGTGTTAGCGAAAATTTAAGTAAAATTACCCAAATTTTTAAGAACGAAAATTTGTCGATTTGATTGTGACATCACTTTTGCATTAAATTTGTGCACGAACACTGTATGATCCAAAGTAAAATGATAATGCATTAGGGAATAGAATTTCTGCAAATTGAAATCGCCGAAATTCTGTTCGAACATAAGGTCTAATTTCCGGGACTTGAATTTAATTTTAGCAATTTTCGGTTAGCGAAAAACCGAATGAAATTAAGCCTGTTTTCCGTAACAAGGATTTGCGATTCGATATCGGTAACGACAGAATAGGATGGTTGACGGGGTCACCTTAAGTTTACTCACGCATAATGACCAGCACCATTGGGTTGCATACAAATAGCGTCCCGTAAAAGGTGAGCACATGATTACCAGTGACTTGCACCTTACTGCAACCTTAATATAATAATTGGGATCGGCCCAAATCGGATCAATAACACGGTGACATGTAACGGAAAATATTTATACTGTATGTTAATTGGAAAATTTGAAAGCTATATGTCAGTAAGTGTTAGCAACAAATAACAAATTATGAAAACTTAACAATGAGCTAGTATTATGTGCTAGATGTTGGATTGGCAACAAATGACATAGGCAATATGAGTGAGTATGGCCCGCATATATACATTATGTAGTGATAACTATTTTTTGTATTCTTGTATAATTTAGGGACAATAACTTACCAAAATTTTAACCATATATTTTAACCATGAAAGATACATGAACTGGGGTTCACAACTGTACCTGATAGATTCGCAAAGTTTGTAAATCAGAAAAACCTGAAGATGGCTATGTGCTTAGTGATACATTGGACAAATAACGCAGGATTTCTCCTAAATAGAACGTGGGTCTTGGACCATAACCGCCAAGCCGCCTAAGCGTGTTATTTCCTCGGCCTGCAAGTTGGGTAACCCCTAGGAGAGGCTTTCGCTAAGACGTAGTCCCGGTAACAATGTCCCACCTTAAGGAATACTTACAACGTCGCAGCCTTCGACGATAGAGCAGCCCATATTATGACGGCCTGGAACCAACGGGTGGTAAAAACAGTACCGGAAATGAAGAAAGACCAATCAGACCAGAGGTAATGGCTGGTTTACGTTAATTTGTTGCATTGTGACCTAGCTATGTCTTAACAGTCTAGCTTTGCTTCTTGGTTCAATCAATAGTCATCGCTGACCTGACTATCTGTTTTGTCCGCATTTATTTAGCTAGCTGCGTTTGATAAACTGGGTGTCATGGCGGAATAGACTGAACAAATAGATGAGTCTCGGCGCACTGTTCCCGCGCCGGGCAGGTGTTAAAAATTTAGCTATCCCACGAATTCATTGAAACTCGACGACTGCCAAAATCATATTTCCCGGTCTGGACAACTGCCAAAATTTGGATTTATCGCGCTGCACAAGTGACAAAATTTTAATTTACAGCGTTGGACAGCTGCCAAAATTTGAATTTTCCGCGCTGGACAACTGCCTAAATTTGAATTTGACGCGCTGGCCAGCTGCAAAATTTAAATTTACAGCGTTGGACAACTGCCAAAATTTGAATTTCCTGCGCTGGACAGCTGCCAAAATTTAAATTCAAATTCTAACGTTGTAAATTCGAATTTTGGCAGTTGTTCAGCACTGGACAGCGCCAAAATTTAAATTTCCCGCAATGGAAATCTGCCGAAATTAGCGTTGAACAGCTGCCAAAATTTGCTCCATAACATCGTTTATACATTGAGATATGTACGAACGATATGCTACACTGTTTTTTTGGGTTATTAGGGACATATTACATAGTCAGCGCTGAACAAGCCATAACCTCCTGACGACCCACTTTGTGGTTTTACTTATATATGCACATATAATGTGTGTATCTATGTGTGTGTCGCTACCACATGAAAAACAGGATAGAACTCGTGTTTGCGTAAATAATGATAAACCATGTCAGACCGTCAAAACGATAAACCATTAAATGGAATACCAAAAAATACAGAAAATAAAATTAGAAGAAAAAAATCATTAAACAACACGGCATCGAAATATATACACACTAAACCAATTAACAAATAAAAGAGCACGTCATAAACTCGTAGATAGTCGTCGAGCTGGATAGCTACCAATTTTCCTCTGAATTAGCTAAATTTATTTATTATTATTAAATCGAAAATTGATTATAAACTTTTTGTTGAAAAATTTCTGAATTTTTGTGTGTCAAAACGAGCGCAGTTCTCAGGGTATCCTATTGAAATGGGGTAGATTCCGAGATGGGGAAAGAGTTGTCGACAGTGCCCTGAAAAAAATTCAAAAACTAGAGAAATTGTGTGAGGTAAATAGGAAAAGTAAAATAACGGAAAGATCAGGGTTTTAAGTTTAGTTCAGGGAAGTGAGATATTTCGAATAATGATAGTGGTAATACTAGAATAACAGTAAATTAGCCCAGGGAGAGTGTTAAATACACCCCAGTAGTAGGGCAGGATAAAGATAAAGATGCAATTGGCACTAGGTGACAATCCGGGCTGTTATGCCGAAGCATTGCGTGGAGGCTGGCCGTGATGATTGCCCATTACACCACCCATCATCTTATCCGCCTAGACCAAAGTCTAGTACCTGTTTAACGCATAGGTACTGCGAAGCAATTGTGGCTGAGTCCCTTGCCCAAGGAGATTAGTAGGGCAGAGTTTTAACAAATCGTGAGAAATTTGATTATTTTTGATAAATTTTTGTATTTAAGTCAAAATATTAAGTATTGTTAAATTTGTGTCTTTAAGTACGTATTGGTAACCAAAATAGACGTGAAACATAGGTGTCTATACGCAATATGGCTAAGTATTCCCCAGCCCGAGACGTGGTAATAACCACACCCTTTGGGAGAATAAACATCCCCCCTGCGGAAATGGTCAAAATTTTGGAAATAATGCATCATTTACCCTAATCTGTGCACATAGGGCCGGATTATGTCACACAGTCAAATTCAGTTAGTGACGTTTTGGCATAGCCGATCCCGACCCTTAAAGTTAAGTGCACAGACTAGCTAAGCCTGCACGTTTTTACTAGCCGGGCTGGGCCTTGTATTTTAATAGACGACATTGGCCATTACAGCACATTTATTTAGTACTTGTATTAAATTTACTATATTGAGTTTCTTCATGCATTTTTATACCTAATACCTGGGCACTCGCCATCCATCGTTAAAACAGCATTAACCATGTTGGAAAATTGCTATTTAACCAGAGTTAGCTACTACAAATAATTAGGTAAGCCTAACTATTATCTATGTCTGGATGTATATTTGTGTATTTCACAACGCAGTAAGACATTGTGAATTGTCTCAAACACTCCACACACCAGAACCCTGGACGTTAAATCTTTTGTGGTCTATTTTCAAAAACCAAATTAACCATACGCTGCGAGCTGTTATACAACGTCTTCAAGTGTTTTCTTTAGCAATCATATGTAGCCTATGCCGGCCCTTGTGACAATTTTAGCGCCCACCTCGGCTATTAGCTACCATATTTGCAGCGTCTGACGGGGCTAAGAAAATGTCACAGGAGCTGGCCCAAGCTAGCCTAGCTGGACATTATTGCCGCTGTGGGCTTTCACAAAATCCGGCCCTAGTGCACACATCTTAAGGTAAATGACGCGTGAGTTTGAGTCGATGTTTCTCAGGGAGTAAAATTCAAAATTAGACCTGCATAAATGTTGACAGTACTCAGATATTCGTGCAGTTGTCAGCGTCCGGGGCGATTGTACAATCCTCAAAAGACAATTATTAGAATTAGTCGTAACCTGAACCCTAACGCTAGCAACGGAAAGGAGCAAACGACATAGAGCAAGAAGTAGTTATGCGTCGTTCACAGAGATCTGCGTGCACGAAAAGCACACCGTAAGCTATTGCAAAGACGATATATTTTCGTTATGTTATTGCAGAGTGTAAAGGTTTTCCATTTTGGTTCCAACAATAGCGTTGCCCAAAAATATTGTTGTTGCAATAGCGTTTGCTTCTAGTGCACCTAACAAAGAAACTATATTGTTGTTGCAACATCAATAGCTTGCTCAATGCCATTGTAGCAACAATAGAATCTAAGATAAATGCAGCGACAATAGTTTTCTCGTAGCATGTTAGCAACAGCAGCAGTTACTGAGATATGTAACTGCAGTATAATGCTAGCTTCTATGGCATTAATGGTAAAAATTTGGTAGCTATTGTAACGACAATAGCATTTATAAATTAATATCGTGTTTCTGTTCACAAATATTAATGCGATTGCTATAAAAATTTGGCCTATTGTTTCAACAATAAATTGTACCTGGCTTATTTAATATTTTAATGAAACCTTAATATGGTTGGCCCAGGTAACGCTGAGGAGCAATACGTTATATCGTTAGAAAGCAGCGCAGAACTGGGGTTCGGCTACTTAGGCTTAGTGTACGTCTTATATATGAGCCTAAGCTTAGTATACGGAGACACCGGGTATCGGCTTACCTACAGGGTACCCTACAATAGTTTTAGCTGTTCCCGTAAGCTGCTGCTTCCTTCCATATTTGTTGTATATGCGACTATCAGGCTTCCTTTCACATTTGCTGTATATGCGGCTTTTACATTATAGTGTCCCCACTATTTGTAACTTTTAATCCCCTTTATCGGCCTCTCTGCTGTACAGACGGCCACAGCCATAACCATACCGTATAACAAAAGGCCAGGTACAAACAATATATTTATCTTTATTGTTGAAACAATAGACCAACATTTATAGCAATCACATTAATATTTATGAACATAAACACGATAT
>JASANE010018476.1:0-38968 GCA_030248225.1 Trileptium ribeirensis | reverse complement strand
AAGCATTCCAAATCTGTTTGAAGAATTATAACCTAATCTTATTTCAGAAGCCTAGTAATTGGGTCAATTTTAGTTGATGAACTTGGGACCTATCCAAAATTCCATACCCAAAGAAATTCAATCATAAATTTATTAATTTACTGCATTCAAAAGTCAAGTGTTTTGCATTTTCCAAATCTTTACCACATCTTCTACACTTATCAAAATCTTGAATCTCCAAAGTTTTCAAATATTTCATAAAATTGCCGTGCCCAGTAAGAAACTGCACGGCGATTCTCATTCTGTCTTTACTCAATTTCCATAGAAACATCTATTTCCTTTTATCAATTTATTTGAAGGAACACATGGTCTGCAAGCATTATTTCCATCGCGCCACTTTGATTGATGGTCTCTATATGCACAGTCTGTAAAGAAAGTCTTAACAATTGTATTACTTATAGGAATGCAAGGTTCGGCACCCACAAACGCAGTGTCCAATCCCGTCTTAGACAGCCTATCAGTCAATTCATTCTCAAACAATCTAGAATGTCCTTTAATCCAATCTAGTTTCAAGTTATTCCTCTTGCCAACCCTATTAAGACGCTTTATGCATTCTAGCACGCACCAAGATCTGATTTGGGAATTATCTAATGCATTAACTGCAGCTTGAGTTTCACTAAAATAGCAATACTCTGTTCCTAAGTTTCTTTTCTTCTAAAATTTCTGCGCATCTGCATATAGCAGTAACCTCTGCCTGAAAAACAGTTGCATGTCGACCAAGTGGGATGAATAGTGATACTTTATTTGGAATAAAGACACCCCACCACAACTCCGTTCATCGCCCCTGTTGATCGCCGATCCATCCGTGTAACACACTATTTTAGTACTTTCAACATAGTCGACTCTGAAGATCTCGTAAAACTAGAATTGGTTATTCCTTGTTGCTACAACACTATCTGAAGGCGTGCTCAGAAGAGGACCACATTTAACAGGTTCCTTCACTACCGTTGGTTTCCCACATCTTTTAATTGTATAATCACTCCAGAGACGCATACATTTGAGTCTGTGGTATTCCTTCAGCGCCAATTCTTTAACCAATACATCAATGGCTGTGATATTTAACACCGCTTGCATTCCATCAAGCGTTGTCGATCTAAAAGCACCCGTAATCATGCAACAAGCTAATCTTTGAACCTTTTTATGAAAGCTCTTTGAACCTGTCTAATATTACACTCAAATATTTAACTTCATTCGAAAGCGGTACACCTGTACCGCCAATCATCAACTGCCTATACCCATTTATACTCCTTTTCCTTGTGAAGACGACGCTATTACTTTTTGTTGTATTCCCAGCTATATTGAGTTATGTTAATTGGAGTAGCCAAGGCAAAAATTACACTTCAGAAGCCATTAGCAAGAAGAAAAATGAAGGTTCACTAATTGTTAATGTAATTGTTAATCTAAAGAACTTCGCAACTTCACATCGTAACTTATGGATAATTATGTAGACATATTTCTTGCTAATTTTGGATACACTCGGTTTTTAAGTTATTTGTATTAGATTCTTTGACTTTTTCGGGTAAACAAGAGTTCCTTGCCATATCGCAAATCCAACGGTTTTAGTTAACCATTCGGTTTCCTCTTATATGTTCAGTTGCACTGACTAATGTAAATATTTCCATGAATTAGTCATGCAAGACGAGCATAAAGTTTTCTGCAAGGCTGGAATGTATCAGTTTTGCGCTACAACTATACGTATGCGTGGCCTAGATCGTAACTAATTTGCCGATGAAATTCTTAACTGGATTCATCTAAGCATTACTCTTCGACTTGATTGACTATTGTTGTAGCGTTTATTAAATTAGGCCATACTACACAGTTGCTTGCTCGTCACTATCGTGTTTTAACATGTACGAATTGTTAATAGTGCGATGCCACAAATTGAAATCGGCTTTATACCTTGTTGTGTTTTGCATTGGTGTATTTTGGTCTAGTATTGCTAGCTTGAACGTTCTTATTGGCTATGTATTGTTCATTGAATACTGAATGTAGCAGATGAAATGAGTGAAGCGAAGAATTCTTACTATCCACATACGTAGGGTTAAATTTAACAATGCCAGGTATCGGTTTAACGCGACACGCGCAACTCAGGTTTGGGAAATAGCTCATTCCAAAGCTTTAAATCTCTATCTATACTCTTATTTAGGCGCGAAGTCTGATTCAAACGTCTTCCCTCGAAAAATCCGCTAAAACTGCTCAGGTCGGGTCGTCACGGGGTCCGAAAAATAGTGCTATTAATTGCATCTAAACAAGCCGTGTAGATATATGAATTAATCTGTGCTCATAATGCATATTATACAAATAAGCTTCTATAAGTCTCTATATTATGCTTTGCTACGCGGATCTTTTAAGATGTAGGGCTTTGGTCAAAAAGGATTTTTAAATGGGTTCAGGAGACCCAAATACACAAAACCAGCAATATCTTCACAAATACTAGACCTGTATGGGTGTTTTGCTCTAATTTTAGAGCTTTCGTCCTCTATGTAGCTGCAAATCTGCCACTATTGTTATTTACGTTGCAGGATCGGGATAAAAGCATTAAGCATCGCATTGTTCGTTAGCGAGTCTTATTTTAGACAACAATACGATATGTTAGTCAAATGTGCGGCGACATCGCTAAGCTCAAAGCTTGTTTCAACGCAGCGGGATTATTTTGCGAAAATGGCAGTCGACGCGGTGTTAAGTTTAGACGAAAAGCTTCCTATGAACATGATTGGAATTAAGAAAGTACATGGTGGCTCGCTTGAGGTAAGCCATAGAAATCAAACACTGCGTTGTGTTTCAAGTGTTGGGCGATCAGCGCTGGAGTGTGTTGAACTTATTTTAAATGGCAATAATTGAAAACTACACTTGGCCGAAATGTCCACAGATATTTTAGGTAATACCTTACTTTTATGCGTACAGAGATGCGTTTTTAACGTTCGTGCGTATGAGTATTGCAAAAAGTTCATCTAGAGATGCTGAGGTTAAACTTCCCAGGTACATCTTTTGCTTAAAAATCCGCTGAAGGTCATGTTAATTCGTGTTTGACCAATTTATCTGTAGGGACTATCCCAACGTAAAAAAGTCGGGATTTATTTTATACATCTGCAGGGCAATTAATGGGAATAAAATTCATACATACAATACAATCTGGGATCCCGTTAAATCGGTCAGCCCAATCTGGGACCCATCTAATCAAACCAGAACCCGCAGCACTAAATTTAGCATCATATCACTGGGAACATTAACACTGAAATGTATCAATGCATCCTTATGACCATTCCATAAATCACAGCTCATCAATATATTACCGACAACGTAATCCAATTTTTCTATAAACCACAGCTTATCAATCAAAAATGATAAATACCAATTTATTGCATTCCAAGCAAAGCAGAGCGCCAATAAAGGGCGCAAATTTTGTTGAATGTTTTTAAGTGGTGATTTAAAGTTTGAGAAATAATCTGATAACAAAAAACACCAGTAGTAAGTATGAATTCTGAGAAAGGCATTACTACTGATTATCCTGACTGTTAGTCCTCCGGCACTCACCGCACTATAAAATTTTCCAATCAGTTAACAACAACTACGTACCTTTGAGGTAAAAAGACAGAGAGGTGGACAGTGAATTTAGGTTGGATGCAAGGCGAAGATTAAATGCGGTGATTGCCGGAGTTAAGCCTTCGCGCCATGTCCAGGCTGATCACAGGATTTGCGGCAGTATTTTGGAGTTAACGTCGTTGATTGGTAAGTCTTGTTCAAACACGGCATACTAAACACTTTGACAAATAAAATTTGACGGTTGAAGCACAACAGAGCTCGTCGCACCCTGTTGATCTTATATGAGGGGAAGACTCTGTGTCAAAGAGTTTTCACTAGTTGATGAGAAGAGTGTCATCGTTGTAGCTCAGTTTTATAATGGAGGCGGCAGCAACTGTTCGAGCTGCACAAATATTCATCTCCTGGTTCTAAGGCTCAAAGCCAGAAAGATCATTTGGGCTTGGTCAAACAATAGCTCGATCGGATAGTAAGTCGCAAGCCAGATTCCGTGATGGCAGCGACGGAGAATATATGAACATCAACGCCCGTTTATTGTATAATTATTCCTAGTCGCATATCATTCTGTGCAGAGAACCGCACCGTGGATCCTTTGGAATACACTGGGGACTCTAGAGCAGTGCAGCAAAAAGATCCGGCGTACTACACAAAGTTCGAAGAACGAAAGAAGCTCACGGAACGGTAACGACGTGTTCGGATCGATTCGTCGATCGTGATGCCTCGTTAATGGTCTCTGAGTGCGAAGGATTTGCGGATTGACGCGTCAGAATGATCAGAGATTCAGCTACGGTTGTTACACGTTAAAGATGTCGATGACGGTGGCCTGTATACTGAGCTTCGCGGTTTCGAGAAACGCGGAACAGAAGAGGTGTTCACGACTCTCACGAAGATGCAGCGATCAACTGGTGCTGATATTACACGACCTCCCATGTAATGTCAATATGCCCGATGAAGTTGACGATAGTGACATCACCAACGCAATGGTAATTGTCACTCATGAAAAGTTGATGAGGAGGCACAACAACACTGGACGTGGGTGACGACGAGGTCGTATTATCTGGCAGATCAGCACCGAAGATGAAGCAATACAGGCTGACGGATGAACTGGTGATGATGATGTTAGTGATTTTCTAGTTGACGTAATTGTTTTATGTATTTATTTATATGTTCACGGTGACTTGTTCGACAAAATTATGCATACTCTATCGAACAAGCGCTACTCTACAAATATTGATTACTGTTTCACTGTTTTCGTGCTATTTCCCTTTTCTTTCAGAATTCTCGTCTTGTACCGGGTGTTGCGTTTAAGAAAACTTTTTCGTACGCCGGATTTGAAATGCAACCGAAGAGTTACGAAAATCCAAAAATTGCCTTACTCAATATCGAACTTGAGTTAAAAGCCGAGCGTGATAACGCGGAATGTAAAATCGAAAATGTAGAGGTTAGTCTTTTACATTGATAATAATAAATTTTTGAATTCTGAGTGTAGTGATAACGATGCGAAGAATCCTTACTAGCCGTGACATTGGTACATTTGACAATGTCCGTTACTGTATTTTTTAGATTTACACGCATAACTCAACTCCGGCTGTGCGGATTTATTTGGGCGATAGCTCATTTGATAGTATCAAAATCTATATATATATGCCTTAAGATAGATACGAAGCCCGATTGCAACATCTTGCCAAAATGGGTTCGGCCTACGGAGACCAAAACACCGCGTTATATTGTAACTCGACAACCGATGTAGTATCTGCGTCAATTGGGCTCTTTTTGTAGAGCAAATAAGAGTCGACATAAGCTGTATATAATACTTTGCTAAGTGGTTCTCATAGGATGTAGGATTTGGGCGAAACAGGTTTTAAAATTACACCGGGAGACCGAAAATACGCCAAAATGGTAATATCTCCATAGTTATTTGAGGCGTATGGGTGTTTTTAGTCTCACTTTGTAGAGCAATTTGTTCTCTATGTATCCGCGAATGTGTGCTTCTACTGCCTTTTTTACGCTGCAGATTTGGGTCAAAACGGATTTTTCAATCGACTTATTGTACGCAACATACACGAAAATTATAATATCTTCGCAACTGCTTGGTCTATTTTTTGGAGCAATTCATTCCGTATGTAGGGCCGAATGTGTGCTGGTATTGGCACGACTTACGTGAACGGTTGGGTCAAAACAGGTTTCCCATGGGACCCAGAATACAAGAGAATGGAAATGTCTCTCCGCAACCACTGAAGCTATAAGGGTGTTTTCGGTCTCATTTTGCAGAGCAATTTATCGTCTACGTAATTACAATTACGAGCAGAATTAATCGTGTGTATATATCTTTCCAATTATTCCAGCAACGTGTCTGATATTCGGTGGTTCATGTTGTTATTTAATGCCAATATATCTTTACGCGTCTCTCTAAACTACATTTTTAAGTCTCAGAATTCTCCATCTTGGCGATAAAACAAGCTACTAGTTGTAAATATTCGATTGTTACAGTTTTAGAATAAATACGTTGTGTGATATAATCATATTATCAGAGCAGCCGACTTGCTGGCGTGTGGTCTTTATTAACCTTTTGTTTTATATTTGGCCATTTTTAACGATTTCAGTGCTTTGTGATAAAATAATTCTGCCATGAGAACTTTTGAGGAATATGTCATAGATTGAACAAAAGATTTTTACCATACATTTGAAAATTCAGATGTTACAAATGTTTGGAAAATAATTTGTCCCGTGGTATGCTGCATGTTTTTCTGAAGATTTCTGAATTCAAACGCCCACAATCAACCATCAATATTCAAATAATTGTGGCATTTAGCCGAGGTAGCTTGGATTGACTTTGTAAATTGCAACTGTTGGACAGTCCTCATGTTGGGCTCTGGCAGCTTTCTTGTGCCCTTACCTAAATCACGGAGATACATATATCTATGCTTTCGCCTTTATCCTGAATACCTGAATAGTGTTAGCTACAATCTGAAACTGTGTCTACTATCAATAACTAAATACTGTTCAGTAGAATAGGTTTAGTCGTCGATTTAGTGTAACGTACGCCTCAAACATAATGAAAAGTATATAATCAAAAGATCAAATCCTTAATGTGTGATAAAATCGAGGTATATATAATAGCTGATGAGAAACCTAATTCTTCCGTATGTACCACAATTTTACCGGAATTTCCAGATGTTTTAGCCAATATCTTTACCTGTCACAAATTAATTTTAAGTTACATCAATATTTTAAATATTGATTCTTTTTGCAAAGAATTCTCGTCTAAATTCAAAGTTCCTTCTCTTGGTTAAGACAGGAAACTTTAATCGTTGGATTGCAACAGTATTAATATTGTACATGATCGGTATTGTAAATGTTCCACTACGTTCACAAGCATTGTCTAGTTTGGATCTCCATTGCTATTCTTTTTGTTGCATATTTTATTCTACTTATTACTTACAACTTAACAAGGATATTTTGAATCATTTAGCATAAGATGTTCATTTAACTGTTTTATGCTGATAGAATGCCTGATATCTTATTTACCTAGAGTATAAAATTAATAATGTTAACTCTTTTAACAATCATGATTTGCAGGAATATCAGAAAATTGTCGACGCAGAGTGGACAATTCTGTACGACAAGTTGGCGAACCTTCACCAAAAAGGTGTCAAGATTGTGCTGTCGAAGTTGCCAATCGGTGACGTTGCGACCCAGTGGTTCGCAGACCGGTATGTGTCTCAAGTGCGGGCTATAGCGGGGGTATTAGCGGCCAAATACTGTTGGCAATTTGGCTTTTACGAAACCGAAACTATAAAAGCATTGGGTTTTATTTAATCCTACAATGCTGGTGGTACGTGGATCTAAATCTGGTTCCAGGTTGAACTGCTTCCATTGTCTTCACAGAGTACACGACTCAGGGTCAGCAAGTACTTTGACTTTGTTGAGGGGAGTATGCGCGCATCTGCTAAAACAGGAGTTGTAGTTATCATTGAAGTGTCTTGATGGGTGTGAAAGGAATCAAAACCAGAGAATTGGGGGAACATTTCCCGATTATTTGAGTTTTAATAGAAGGTAATATTATTATTTGCAGTTTATTATTTTTGCTATATATATTGGAAAATATCAGCTTTCGAACAGGGTAAGAAGTGAACTGTCGATATTCGAGATTAATACTTATGCTATGTTTCGAAATAGTCTCGAATAGATAAGGTCTCTCTCTTCACAGCATTATTACGATTTGAGGCAATAGTGGACCTTAAATCCGTCTTGGCAAAACTCCGCATATTATTTTCTTCTTTTCACACCCTCTTCCCGTGACATGAAAAAATTTAGATATATCGGTTCGCGTTGTTGCTTATGCTATAGCTGTCAGTCTCTTTTCTGGGCTTACTACTGCTTGGTCTTGGTATAACCAGCGTGGCACTAGAGAACCAGCGATAAATTTATAAAATATAAATTTATTGCTAGATTAAATTAAGTAGAATAGAATAACAACTATTTGTTATTTCAGTCGCTATGTGGCTATTTTTACCCGGTGCTGCCTTGTCGTAGCACCAATATTAGATATTCGTATGATTGCTTACGTAGACTGAGCAACTTGATAGCGGAAATAGCAAATGGTATAAGGAACAAGTTAAGTGTATTTATGGCAATGGTGCTAATGTTTTTACTCAGAATCGATATTCAGGCTGATAAAGTGAATACACAGTCACTAGGATTAAGTGACGCAGTTAAACAAGAATGTTCATTTAACCAGAATCATCGCGAAAAATATCTATTAAATTGGGCTAATTTTACGCAACGACCCTATGTCACTCTTTATGGTAAGTACATATAAGTTACTTTTATTGTTAATATTTTACCTAAGCGGGTAGTTTTGATGTTGAATATTTTTTAAAAACCATCAGTAATTAAAAATTGGTAAAGCGTTTAATCTCGGTCTTTCTTTACCATTTGGTTTTCATTTTTCAGTGATATGTTCTGTGCTGGACGTGTCGAGGACGGTGACCTTAAGCGAACAATGGAGGCTTGTGGTGGTTCAATTTTAACGTCAGTTAACAAACTAGAAGATCGTGCGCTTGGAACGAGTGCCCAATTCTACGAAGAACAGATTGGAAGCGAACGGTATGAACCGGCTGCAACTGAATTACTTACATTTTAGTGAAATAATTTTGGTTATGACGAAAGGTTGTGTTAAGTTTGGTCTTCTCGAGTAATATAGAGCTGTTAAGACTGTTTTCAGAAAAAAACAGTAACAAATCGCATACGTGGCTTATCTTTTATTTTATACCCAAATATATAGATAGCAGGGAATTACCGGAATTCCGGTTCCGGCGAAAATCGTGTTCCGGTTGCGGTTCCGGCGAAAATAGTGTTCCGGTTGCGGTTCCGGCAAAGGGCAAAAACCATACCGGAACCGGAATTCCGGTTTAAAAATTTTGTTTGAAATTTTCCACATTTTTGCTTCATCTCTGATCCAAAAATATGTAATATATATTATACAATGATCAAGCTCCAATACAACCAAGCAAAAGAAAAGGTTAACTAAGCAATTTGCCTTGTCAAACGTCAGTAGGACACATAATTTCAGTAGAAATTTTTCATAATAGCCTGCAACAGTTTGTTAACAAATCAAAACCAAGTCGATGCTTGTAGCAACTATTTTACACATTCAGAAGTCTCCGGATTACGTTCGAATTAAACCAGTCCAACTGGGTAACAAAGTATGGCTTACATAGAAGTACTTAGCGTATGCTTGGCTAATATAAATTGCGCCAAACGCCAGCCAGTGCGCTTGTAAACTTTGTAAATCAGGCGAAATTAAAGTGAAGTAACGTTATCTACAACGCAGCCAAAAACTGCTTTCTTGGCAATGAACTGGATTTATTGAAACTGTGCGAGCAGTATAACAGTTTGTCTCATTTATAGCATTATGATTGGAAAGTTATCATCATTATCATCTAACTGGCGGGCACTGTTTGTCCAACTCTAGCCTAAACAGTGTCTCTTACCACTGATCAGAAAATTACTTTTTATCTATTAATTTTTCCTGAATCATATAAACCAATAATTTCAAGTTTCCTACAGAACAACATCTAGCAAACGTATGTGTAGTAAAGGGAGGCGAATAGGGACAGAGCGAAAGCGTTTATTCTTCGCTCTATGCGTTGTAAGCACATTCAATTTGACGCAGTATACGCAAGGGTGTATAGTAGAAGGCATTTTTTGCTCTGGGTGTCCAATAAAACGACATACTGATCGATAAATAAACATTATTAGCTCCCTCAGTCTCTTTAAAGTTTCAGAGCGGCAATAATGTCATGGCAATACATTAAGTTTAATGTAAAAGTTATTTTAATGCATTTTAAGTCGACTACACCTTAATTTCTTCCTTCATATCTTTTACTATATATAAATTTCGAAGACCAGGTTCCGGTTCCGGATCCGGTTTAAATGGACGGTTCCGGTTGCTGGTTCCGGTTCCGGTAAATTTCGGTTCCGGTTATTCCCTGATAGATAGTAGATAGTGTAAGCGTTAAATCGATTATTCAATGATCACATCATTTTTTATTTACACTATTACAGGATGTGTTATCAAAATTCCCAATTTTTAGATCCCATTACGAGTTTATTAACATTATCATTGGCCCAACGCATGTCTATATAACCGTAGCGTTGCCATTGAAGTTCTGACGGTGAATAATTGTTATTCTGTAGCTTTAAAAGGGCTTATAAACCTGAGTTTCGAACTACTAAATTCTCTGTATGCAAAGATTAGACATACTGCTACGTTTACCTCTGCTTTGTGAAAATTATCAGTTTACCAAATACGACAAATGATAAGCTTGGTAGCTGTGTATTATCAAAAAAACCAAAAACTATATTCCATATCGGATTCGTTTACCGTAAACCTAATAAAGGAGGCTGAAAAGGCTCATTGCGTTGAGAATAATCTTTATATAGAACATTCTTGATGCCCAGCACGCAATACGCAGCCAATCAAATGAATAGAAACTATATTCTGGAAATCGGGTTCAGCGATATAACTTAAAGATACCTGAAAAATCATGAAATATTCGTGCTGGGCTTTGGATAACTAACTTTGATAATACTGCTGTTGGTAAAGTCGTCAAAATAAATACTTTATATTAGAAAACTAGTATCTCGGAGATGACAGACAATATTTTGGAAATTGGGTTCATCGGCCTAAATCTGTTGAGGACATCTGAAAAAATATGAAATATTCGTTCTGTGCTTTAAGTGATTTTAACCATTATTTTGTTGTTTTTTTAGGTACAACATTTTCACAGGGTGCCCGCAGGCGAAAACGTGTACGCTGATATTGCGCGGTGGCGCAGAGCAATTTATCGAAGAAACGGAGCGATCTCTTCACGATGCGATTATGATTGTGCGACGGGCGATTAAAAACGATACAGTTGTTGCCGGTAAGTTTTGTGAAGTTATTGGTGGGCTCGATGATTTGGGTTCTGTGACCAATCTGTGTTTTTGTTCGCCGAACAATTATATTCTAGCAATGTTGTCCTTGTCAAAAGTGCGAAATGGGTTTTAAACCATCAGTAATATTTTTTGTTTAATATTTTAAAAAAGTATAGATTTACTTAAATAAAATATGTATAGTTATTTAGCAAAATATGAAATTATGCTGTTACACTAATGTGGTTTGAATCAGTTTACAACATGATAAGCATATATAGTAAACTTTAAGTGATAGAATTCAAGGCAAAAAGCAAGGTTCCAGTTGTTACGCGGCAATCTAAGCAGCAACTTATTAACGAGTGTAAAGGCGTGTTCACACGCTCAAATTTTGACTAACATTTGAGCTCAAATTTTGATAAAAATTTGAAAGCATCTTTTTTGCATTTTTATCAAGTTTGAACGTGTGAACGCTGTTCAAACTTTTCATGAATATTCCTGTAGCCAATCATGGACGAGATGTATTGCCTGAAAAACTTTGAGCTCAAATATTAATCTCAAATTTTAAAATATCGCAATTATTATTTTCAAATTTTGAGTAAAAAGTTTGAACGCGTGAACACGCCTTTATTGATCGAGACAAATTAGTGACAGTGAATTGGATGAGTGAGCACAGCTGTTAAGCTAAAAACAAGTTCCGTAGAGCTGCATCCGGTGAATTTCCTGTTTCTCTGCATCAGCTTATCCATCTACTGCATAATGAAAGTGCATAAGCAAATAATTGAGGGATATTTGAGGCATTCCTGAATAGGTAATTTCAGGGTATGGCTTGTGTACCTGACGGTTTTTTTGCAATTATGTTTCCGTGTGTGACACAGATTGTGCTACAAAATGATTCCCGAAACGCATTCATCATCATCATCATCTTCGGTTATCGTCCGTTTATCAGGCGATGCTGGGTTGGACGTTTGTTCCCATTTATGATCGACCTCCATGCGGCGCGGTCAGTGGCTTTTCTTCGGTCGATGTTAAGACGTCTGTAGTCGCTATTCCCCGTGTTCATCCATGATTTTTTGGCCTTCCTGGAGGCTTTCGGCCATCAGCAGTAATGTTGGTTGTCCTCTTCACCCAGTTCGAGTCATTCATACGTTAGACGTGGCCATACCATTGCAACCGCCGTCTGCGGCAAACTTCTGTCACACACTCCATTCCCATCGCTCGTCGCAACTCGACGCTAGGGACGCGTTGGCGTAGGCTGACACCGCTCATCCAGCGGATCATGCGCATTTCCGCCTTTCTAATTTTGAGATGTGATCGGCGCAAAGCGCCCATGCTTCACTGCCGTATAGCATGCATGAGCGAATGCATGTTGTATATACGCGCCCTTTCATTTTTAGAGGGACGGCCTTCGACGTAATAAACGACATTTCTCTGAACTTGTGCCATGCTGACTGGTTTCGTGTCGTGACGGCCAGGTCGGCACCGCCATCGGCGTTTATCATATCGCCTACGTAACAAAATTGTTTACCGCGTCGTATTCAGTATTGTCAACTACAAATGACTGTAGAGGCGTTGTGTCTGCTGGTGCTAGAAGACCACGACATCTTTTGCAAGCGAAGAGAGGTTCTACTATTTCCATGCTGCCGCTCACTCCGCTACATCGCTTGTGAACCCATTTCGCACACTCGGTGCACTTCAATGAGTTACTACCAGCCCCTTGATGGCACACACCACACGGCCATTGTCCCGATCGCTGAACTACGCTGGTGCCGCTTCCGATAACCATCACCTTTGATTTTGAAGCGTTCACCTTTAACCCCTTCGATGCAAGGATGTTCTTCCACGACGATATTTTATTCACCAGTTCGTCTTTGGTGGCGCGATTAGCACTAGATCGTCGGCGTATAGCACCTCCCATGGCAGTCCCTCTCGTACTGTTTTTGAGATTACGTCCATGGTTATTGCAAAGAGCAGTTGGCTTAGTACTGCATCTTGGTGGACACCGACGCTGACTGGAAATGGTGAAGTGTCTCCCGAACCACTGTTTGTGAGTTATAAAAGAGAGCCATAACAGATGCCACCAGCCATTCATCCACTCCGGCTTCTCGCAACGCCCAACGTACCACATCTCGCGGAACCCGATCGAAAGCCTTTTCCAGGTCGACAAAGGCGTACCAGAGTGACCGTTTCTTCTCCAGATGTTTTCTTGTAGTTTGCGAATGATAAATATAGCGTCGACGGTGTCTTTTCCTGGCATGAATCCGAACTGCATTTAATCTAATGCTATTTGATCGCGTATACGCTTCTCGAGTACCCTTTCGAACACTTTCATAGACTGATCCAGTAGCTTTATTGCCCCGTATGAGGAACACTCCATCGGATCACCTTTTCCTTTGAATAACGGCACTAGGATGCTTCTTTGCCAGTCCCTTGGGATACATCGTTCATCCACAATCGTGTTGAATAGCTGTGTCAGCCACGTCGTCCATTCTGATCCCGCAGCAATCATTTCTGACGCAATTTCTGATGGGCTAGCTGCCTTTCCTTTCTTCATCTTCTGCATCGCAGCATCCACCTCATCATGCGATATGCGGCATGGCGGACCTTTCTTTGGGCAGCTGCTGACGACGCCGTCCCAATCGTTTTCGATATTCAGCAGCCGTTTCATATATACTTTCCACGCTAGCTTTATATGCTTTGGCTCCGTCTGAATAACGCCATCTCGCTTAATGCATTTAGACCCGACGTTGTCTCGGCCATCTTTCACCATCTGTTTTACAATGCGAAAAAAGCGTTTCCTGCCAGCATCAGTAGCTAGATCTTGAGCAAGCTGTTGTGTTTTAGCCTGCCTGGCTCTCCAGACTGCGAATCTAGCTGCTTTTTGAGCATCTACATAGGCTCGTCTATCGCTTGGACAGCTATCAGCATTGTCTCACAGCGATTTCTGCCATTTCGCGTAACGAGTTTCCTTCTCCTTAATGGCCGCTTCGACATCACTGTTCCACCACCACGTTTCTCTCTGTCGTGGGGGCCCTTTTGTTCGGCCACATGTTTGTTCTGTCGTTGTCAACAAGTTGGTTTTGATAGTAGACCAAAACTGTACGGTGTTTGAGGAAGATAGCATGTCGGAAGAGTTGCGGTGAGATGCTCTTTGAAGCGCCGACGATATTCAGCTGTCTCTAGCTTCCAAACCTTCAGTTTCGGGATGAATGTCTTGCGACGGTGTCTTACTCGAGCGATCTGAATGTCAGCGACGACTAGGCGATGTCGTTGGACACATTCTTCTTCAGGAATAGCTTTGACGTCATTTACACGGCGAAGATCTCGGCGTTTCGTCAGAATGTAGTCTAGCGTGGTCGATACTCCGCCTGATGAATATGTGATGATTTTCGAATCTCCTTTCTCAAAGAAAGTGTTGCATACCGCCATATCCATTGCATCACTGAATTCCAAGATCCTCTCACCATCTTTATTTGTTTGTCCAAACCCGAAGCCACCATGAACCCGATTGTACTCGCCAGGCAATTTCCCTACATGGCCGTTTAGATCCCCACCGAGAATGACCATGTCAGTGGCAGACCATCCTGTAATGACTGGCACAACGTCGTCCCAGAACTTCTCTTTCTCCTCCTCGGGTCTACCTGACTGCGGCGCGTATCCAGGTAAAATGTTCAGCAGCTGTTTACCGACGAGCAGCTGAACGTACATTATCCGGTCGTTCACCCTGCAGACGTTTGTTAGATGTTCCAGCCATCAGTCGGCACTTAGTATTCCAACTCCCGAAAAGCCGGCGTCGTTGCCTTGCCAGTAGAACTTGAAACCTTCGCCTTTCCTACCCATATATCTTGCGCCTGATCCCTTCCACCTTGACTGCTGTACCATACAGACATCCACACGCCTTTTTTCCAGTACCCTTGCCACCTCTGCCGATCTCCCAGACATACTGACGACATTCCATGTAGCAACGCGTAATTTCATGGTGTTCGTGTGCAGAGCCGTTTCTACCATTACCCAAGTCTGCACTCTTGTGTTGAGGTAGGCAGTCCGAAACCGTGAGATTGTTAGCACCCCCGTATGCACGGGACTGGGGGCCATAATGTGGGGTACTAGTCACAAATGGAAATATTGGAGCAGTGTTTTAGTGCCGAATGCCCTTTCTGACGCAAACCATACATGAAGAACTCCCACCACAGCCGGCAAATGTTACACAGACGCTGAGATAAGTGTGAGCCACAAAGAGGCGCTGGCTGCCGGCAGACCCTTTCGCGACCCGCCCCAATCGAATCGGTTCTGATGCATTTGTCTAACCATCCGACGCTTCAACCAGGGAGCAAATTTTTTCGTGGTTTGCAATCCACACCGCTTAGGACGTTGTGAATTCACGTTTTGGGTACCAGACAGACGTTACAAAAGGTGTATGCACTAGGGTACCGCAAGATACTCAACAGACGTTCCTATAACCACCTACCATATCAGAGTCGTGGCATGCCGAGCAGACTCTTCTGATCTGGAAATACTAGTTAACCCATAGCTGGTTTGTCACCCACTAGGTAGTTTTTGTTCAGGACTAACAACCTAGCCTTTGGGTGTGACCCTTTCCGGCAAGGCAGCAGGGGAAGAGGTATTTTCAGGCGCCCTACACCCGCCTGTCGCCAGAGATCCTTTTAGCCGAACCCGGCCTGCGCCACGAGGAGGCAAGGACTTGACTTGTCGAGGAGAAGCTTTATGTTACGCTTGGTATTGCACACCTTTTAAGTGGCACCGCACTCGACCAGCATTATAGCTTGAAATAACGTACACCAATATTTTCTTCCGAATAAGTATATCCTCAAGTTTATACTTTCATTGAAAAAACTAAGCTGGACAAGTCTCACTATTAAGTTTCAGTAGTGCAAAATTTACTCTGTTTGTGGATAGCTTTTATAACAAAGGCGAAATTGATTCTTGGAGTTAAAATCAAAACGGGTCATAAATTTGGGACGACTAAAAAGCGTTCCTATGCTGGGCGACAAGGAACTCACAATCTTTGATCGTGATCCACATGAACTGAAATACGGTGAAACACTAGCTTAGTTGTATTTTGAAAAGATGGGCACAAACAATAAACCCAATTTGGATTGGTACCTCTATATAGTTACCTTAACACTTTCAGCAGAATGTACATTCTGTTATGGAATTCGCTCTAGCGCACATTTCTGTGATTAGATTTTCTTTTTAAAAATTGTGTTAGTGGCCCAAGTACCTTGAGGGGCGTTTCATTATAACGTTACAAAAACGAACAGCTTAGAGCGGGGAGTTCGGGTGCGGCAGCTCCCCGTCTTAGGCGTAGTTTAAGTCTCATATAACTACTTTAGCTTAGGCTTAGTATATCGAGAACGACATGCCCTACCTTTTTTTTACTTTGACTGTGTTATCTATGACGTGACAGTCGGTAACCTCTAATAATTTAGATAGTCCGCGTGTCTTCGCAACTGACAAAATACACAGGCATAACCAAATAATAATGAACTAGTATCTCTCATGCGAGGGTAAAAGTGAGCGAGTGTGGTTTTATTTATGTTGTAATTTTTTAGTATAATCACATGTAATAAGCTGTTTTTGAAGTATATCCCACCCTAAAACCTCTGGACCCATTGAAACCCTAAAACCTCATTCGATCCCAAAAGCCATCGAAAATAACTCAAAACGCATGAAGTATTCATGCTTGTTTCCAGATAACCAAACGATCGAACATGGAGCACCACAATACCTATGCAGGCTATTTTGCGTGCTCTAGGCTAAGCTACTGAAGACAGACTATATTGTGGAGCTCGGGTTCACTGACCCTAACCTCATCGAAAACCTCTGAGAGGGCATAAAATAGTCGTGCTGGATTCTGGACAACTAAACCATCTTATTCTGAGTACACAAAAACCTATGTAGACAATTTGTGTCGACGTGTAAGCAATACGTAAGCAAACCACTGGAGACATACTTGTTGTGGAGCCCTAATATTCAACCAAACAACAAAAGATATGGCACACTCACGTGTATAATGTCCAAGCCCGCAGGAAATGCACGGATGGTTCGTTGAAAACTTGTCCGCAATAGTCCAACAAAACTGCTGACAGCCAGAATTCGATATTTCGCAGGATCTCCTGTGGAGTCGATAATGAAGCAATATTTGCTCTTGTACCAATAGAATGCTTCGATGAGTCAAAACGGAATAATAATGTGTTCGCTTCGGATGGTAATTTAGGAATAAGGAAAGGATTGGCAATCAAATTTTATGATTAGTAAATCTGAATGCTATACCAACGCGAACATCTGCATCTGGTGACCTAGATCTTTTAGAAATTTCACCGTGAAAAGGAGGCGGACACTAGATGCTAGATGCATTGGGTAAAGCTGTGTTTAACTTCGTGTTGTCTTCGATTCATTGTTGTTGATCTGGAATCAATACGACAGCAGCAGCACCAGGAAGAGAATTGTAGAATCGTAGGGGATGCAACTTCGTGACAATACTGTTAATCGGGTTTACTGGCCCTAAATTCGTTGAAAACCTCAGAAAATGGCAAAAAATATCCGTACTGGTCTCTAGATAACCAAGTCATAGCATTCAGCATCCGGACAAACCTACGTAAATATTCATTGACGACCTGTACGTAATAACCAGACCGCAAAAGCCTATGTAGCGAGATATGGGCTGCGAAAGACTGGTACCCGTATCGTCAGATTGGACAAGGAATGGTCAAAAACAAGTTTATTGCCATTTTGACCTGGAAGATGGGGTCGGAGCTATTCGCAATGAGTTATGATAACGTCCTGTAATTATAAATGCAACGATTGTAAATGCCATTCATTTGGGCGTTTCAGATCAAGTGTTCCTAAGCTCATAATGAGAAATAATTATGTTAGAAAATCCAAATTTGTTGTAAGTATCTTGCGATCCGTTAAGCATATTCGTTTTTAGGCGGCGGCGCCATTGATATGGAAATATCCAGTCATCTTCGGCAAGAATCGCGAAAAATTCCTGGCAAGGAACAACTAATCATCGCCGGATTTGCCCGGGCGTTCGAAATTATACCACAACAGTTGTGTCACAATGCAGGGTTTGATTCGACGGATTTGCTAAATCGTCTTCGCAGAGAGCATGCTAACGGTAAGTGATTGTTAAAACTATTTATAATTTTCGGGTGTAACTGACAATAATATTGACGTTTTGCCAGTAACAGCAACTTTAATCAGTTATTTTATTATTTGAGTCGATCGATGCTTAGCACACAAAATCAGCAGTCTCCAATCGCCAGTGACTGAGAAGACTATAGTAGGTGGTGCAGCTTTAGTATTTTCATGCTCAAAAAGTATCAAAATTTTGACAGAATACATTCGATCTTTTTGGCTCAGTATCTTTTAGGTTTTGATTTTCAGTAGTTGCAGTTTGCATGGGTAATCAGTTCTTACAGAGTGATTTTGAGGTTCCAAACTAAGCTTATTCAGCCCCTTTAGAACCTCAAAGAGAATAAATTTTTGGTACATTAATGACAACATAAAGGTCATTTGCAGCACAAATAGCAAACCTCCTACATATTTCTACATGTTCCACCAATAAGCAAAAAGACGGAAACTCCAAATTTAAAGTAACAAGTTTTAGCAATGGTTAAGACGCAAATTATGCAAGGTCTGTTGCTTTCTTTATATTCAGTATACGTGAAATCCTGTATACCCATTCTAACTTTTATACACTTACAATTAGCAACAAAATTCGATAATTTTGGTGCCAAACATTCTGACCTGCCAAGATTGGAGAGTGGGGCCCCCGTTTTCCAAATCTAGCATGTTCGTGGGATTTCCCCTCATCTCAGTACTCGCATACGGCCGAAACCCCCATGGTCAACTAAATGGGAAAATTTTACGCCTGAAAATTTGTTTTTGTATGCAAAATGTGTTTTCAACATTAATTAGTAATATTTTAATGTAAAACCGTTTTATAGTCAAAGATAAACGCACTACAGTAGATCTACATGGCAATACGGAAATATTTAGTATTTTTACATAAAATTTATTCTCACGGTTTGAAATTTCCCCCGAGAATAAGCATAGGGACCCCCGAAGTTTCCTTCCGTAGGTCAGACTAGCAATTTTAGGTTTTTGTATCACTGAACATGGTTAATAACATTCATGATGCATGTTTATGCCAATAACATATTTAAAATATGTGGGAAGCAAAAACTCACTTTATCAAGAATGGTGAAAATGTAAAAATGTTGGGGTTTTTTAAATTTTGGCTCATCATTTGAGGAATGCTGAACTGACAAATAATTTTAACATGAAAATTTGTAGCTCTCACTAAAGGGTGCGGTGCTCAGTTTTCGATCATATTTTGCGTTTGGCAAGAGTTATAAACCTAAAATTTTGGATACCCCCAAATGGCCAAAATCAAAATCACTGCTATTCATATGGGTTTTGTAGGATTAGGTCAGGACGTTATATAATCATTAAAGCAGCATAAATACAAAGCTGAATGTATAGTGTATTAGATTTTCTTACGCGTCGAATAAAAAAATGCTAAAATATATCAAACCAAGGATTATATTTTTCAGTAAAACAGGGAAAGAGTTTTTGGTACAAATCACCGCTGTGTAGGAAACTCCCTTCCCTCGGTTTCAATTTATATCTCGTTTCCCAATTTTCAGAGAATTAGAATTTCTATTTTGTTCTATGTATTGCTGGGTCTCACAGACGATACAATGTCGTCTTTACGTATCTCTTTTTATTACTGTTACAGGGCGAACATGGATCGGCATTGATATTGTGAATGAAGATATTACCGACAATATGGAAGCGTTCGTGTGGGAACCGGCGCTCGTAAAGTCGAATGCAATTACGGCCGCAACCGAAGCTGCTTGTCTCGTGCTCAGCGTTGACAAAACGGTTAAAAACCCGAAAGCTAGCTCGAAAATGGATGAAAGACCGTTTTAACGGATGTTTCATGAATTGGTAGAGACATATGTTAGTTAAAATTGCAAGAGTTGATAATTGAGAAGAGTGTAACACTGTTCACGAGTGTAACGCAATCTTGTATGCCGTGATCTACTTCGCATAAACTCCCAATGTGCCGTGGCCCTCCACCTAGCTTCAGGTCGCTCGTGCGACGACAACAAAGTTTGTTGGGGTCGTGCTGGTTTAGCTAGATGTTCAGTGTCGATGTGGAATTTTAGCCGTGGTGCCACGATCTCCATGAAGTAGACTGTGAGCCAACGTACAGTGTCCACCGGTTTGCACAGTGCCACCTAAGGGTGTCATACTTTTCTAAAATTCTTTCATTTACTGTTAGTCGAAGTTACCGAAAAGAATATGTGCGAAGTTTGTCAAAAGACAATAATAGAAATTCTGTGTTTTATTTCGCATGAACTTCAATCAAATAGCTAATAACGCTTCATAAACGAGTTTGTTTTTGGCGGCCATTAACACATTTCGGTATACCATTGGATGTGGGTATGATTGAGTACATTATTTTCTACGGCCGTTCAGAATTTATTATGGAAAAGAAGTTCAAATTCTTGCGGAAACGATATCAAATCCAATTTCCATTTTTTAAGTTTATTGCACTCAAAAGGCAATCATCAATCGTATCTTATGTTCTATAGGTAAACATATTGCAGCAAAATTGATTCATAGTGACTTGTAAAATCCTGGCAAAGCATCGCGTTCGACCGAAATATCTTGGGTTGAATTTTGGTCAACAATACTGTTTTTGGAGCATGAAGCAAAAAATGTGGCCATGCATTTGCTGTTTTTCTGTTACTTTAGGTTTTTTACATTTTTGTTTATGTTTTGCTGTTACTTATTCAATCATAATGCAGATTCTGTATGTATCACGCACTCTTTCTATACCTGTGAACAATAAAATAAGGTGTTTACATTGAGGTATTTTCTGAGCAGTTCCTCTCATGCTGGAGAAACTTTTATGGGGACGTACGTCCATGCATAGATGTTAGCAATGTTGTGAGCCTTGAACCTGATCTCTGAGACGCAGTCGGCTCGGTAATTTTTTGAAAACTTCCAGTAGATGAACTCGGTGTTCTGGCTAATATAGTTATGTTAATCTCCATTAAATTGTCATTAGCGGCCATGTAACATATTTGTGCTGATGAAGCGGAGATTCGAATTTTTACTTTGAGCGAAAAGTTTATTCATTATCACACTTAGGTTTGACCTTTTCAGGTTTTGTATACTAGGACCAGTTCTGGCCCTAATGAATCTTAGCTTCGCCACGGTTTCGCCGTAATGGTGCCCAGGCGACCCCGACTTCCCGGTAAACTGTAAGGCTGAACTATGTCACCGGTTTTTGGATTAGCCGTGGTGTTCGGCTTGACCTACGTGTTAATGGTATGATCTTATCCCGAGGTAGGGTCAACCCTTACGCTTGTTCACAGGTAATAAGGCTGACATGCTTTTCCCTCCATGTCCCCAAAGTGTTGGTTCCTACACTCAAAATATGTTTTGTGAAATTTAAAAGAAATTTCTTTGAATTTTGCACCACCAGATATTCTTTTAAAATTCGAAGAAATATTTCTTGAAATTTCAAAGAATTATCTTTGAAATTTCAAAAAAATGTAATTTTTAAAAAATAATTCTTTGAATTTTAAAAGAATATCTGGTGGTGCAAAATTCAAAGAAATTTCTTTTAAATTTCACAGAAACCTATTTTCAGTGTACTATGTTGTTTTCCCATAGATATCAGAGCGCTGTTATTAGTAATCTCTGCACAAGCCCCCTGTTTTGCTAGAGATTTGAGCCACGGCAAAGTGGTGGTTCAGATACAGAAATCCCCTGTGTGCGTTTAACTACCCATGACGTTAGAGGGCACTCGTCAGTTTGTCTGTCCACCCCAAAATAACTGATTACAGGATAGTTGGGATTGTAGTTTTCACGGATTTCCTCCAGACGGGCTCCACGAAATTATAGATAAGTAACGGTCATTGCCAATAATTCGGTAGTTTTGAGGGTTACCCGAGAGATGCCCCCAGGACCACATTTTTTGAGATGGATTTTGCCTGCCCTGGATGCGGTTGTTTATTATTTCCCTGCATGCGTCTGATAATTCTCGCAGGCTTTGCTGGCTGAGACAGTGAGCGTGTTAGATCTAAACATTCGCTGTGTTCTCTTAAACCTTGACCATGTCCGCCCAATTGTTAATCGCTTGAAAAAAGGCACACGCCAGATACACTACTAAGTGCCGCTGGGTGCGGCATATTATTTATATTTTATAACAATATCAAGTATAAAACAGTGCTACACCACTATCATGGCATAAAATTATGCATAATTTTCCTTTATATAACACGGGTGCATGGCCTCGCTCGACGAGAGCTTTCGCACATAGCCCTTGTTCAGGTGCCGTATCGGCCTTGCAATTATTTTCTTAATCATGCAGATGACGGACACGCGCCCTCTTCCTTCATTTGTGGGTCCTACTAGTGGATGCATCCCGAACCTTCTTCTGGACCATAAGCCATTTGCCTGGTAAAATTATGAGGGGTCGTGATGTTTTGACTTGGCTGAACCATGATCGCAAGCGTGCCCTAGTACGGCACAGAGTGGGAAGTGGAAGACCTTTAACAGGACTACACCTTGAAGTAAAAAACTAATTTTATAAACGAGTGGTCCTATCAATTGTCCTAGTTCTTGTTGCGTTTGGCACACAAGTTTACGTTTGTCTCGCACCGCACACAGTTACTGAAACCCAATAACTCTCCCAGAATATACGTGCCGAATCATTACCATGAAAAAATCCAACACTATGCCAACCCTGCTGACGTGCCTAACAGCTGTCCGCGGGCCTAGGTTGAAGCAGTCGGCGTTAAGACGCGATAAAGTTTAGCATAGGATCTAACTACTGTTTTGGTACACACAGATATTCAAACTGCATAATGATGAGGCATATATAACACGAATATATGCAGGTGTATTTGAGGCGAGAGCATTGCGTACGATTATAATTCTTTAAAACGAATGCGTTGTTCCAAGGGTACCCAGTGCAGCTCTCGGATATATGGTCAGAACGTTTTGTGCATGTGACTTACCCTGGCAGCAGTGTGAAGCACTCGGCGAAGTTATTGCTGTTAGTTTGTGTGATGAAAGGCTGTAGAAATTTGCATTGTAGTAGTCAAGCCTCGACATTACACATGCTCGAATAAGACTTCCGAGCGAAAATGTAATTGAAGTAGTAATAGCAAAATATTCAGCGTACAGAAAACAGATACCCTAACAGCTTCTTGCGTTGAATCGAGCCAGTCTGGTGCATTTGTCCGCGATGATTCTCCATAGTGTTTGCTGGCCGAGGAACTATTTAGTGCCTAGCGGATTTAGAGCGTTGCATTTTCTTCATCGCGTCGACCCAACCTTGACTCACCCGATGACACTATCGCCAACATTGATCTGGCTTGGACCTACTTAGTAAGTTTAACGATACGAAGTGTCCCTGATAAGTATTTAAAATCTAACCTGCTCGGAATGTCTGCAATTATTCATACGTAGTGTGCGTCCTTACACGTCGTTACCTCTGAACCGTCGTTGTGTACAAACTTTGTACGGTGTAAATAAACAGCATTGCTGTTCCATGGAAGGCATAGCTTTTAGAACGAATGCAAGCGTCCATGTTTAGCCGACATAACCATAAAGGGACCCCAGTTTCATACTAAGACACCGTCCCTGGTTAGGACCGCAAGATCAAAGCCGTTGTGAAACAAAATTTTGGTTTAACCAAACTGATCGACTCGTAGTAGTTTATCTAAATTATGCTGTTCGAAACATCTCAAAAGATCGAAATGAAGATTATAGTAGCAAAATGGTTTCGGGTGCTGAATCCGGCGAGCCCGCCAAGAAATTCGGGGCTAAAACTTTGTTTAACCCTATTCGCGCATAGATTTAAAACTGGCGGCCACCTTCACTGCCTCGCTGCGCGTGATCGCTGGTGTACCCAGCCGCGACCACGATTTGGGATTGAGTGCCCGAGATAATCGAAGTACGCTCAGGCTCTTTCGGGGTTGTCTGAAAACTAAAGTCCCAGAAAAGGAGTGCGCTCGAGATTCATCCTCAAGTTACCTGATGTTAACCAAGCCGTCAGAAATAATTTCTATGAATTTTTGTCAATGCATGGGCCAAAGTAACCCTGAGTGGCGTAAATAAAATGCAGGCCATGCCGTTCTCGATATACTAAGTCTTAGCCTAAGCTAAGGTCCTTATATGACACTTACACTAAGCCTAAGTCGGGGGGCTACCGCCCCCCGAACCCCTCGCTCTAAGCTGTTCCTTTTTCTAACGTTATAACGTAACGCCCCTCAGGGTTACTTTGGGGGCGCCGTTGGATAAATTTATATATTTAGGCAGATGTATGGCTCATTAAGCGGTAAATATTACAATTTTGATGTAACAGCTCATTTGATTTTGTTAATATTTAAATATTTTATCAGTGTGATAAGCGTAATATCTGCATTAATTATTAATTAGCATTTAACTGTCTAATTCCATTTTGCGTTACTGCCATGTATTTGTTTTTATTGTTACATACGCACTCTCATGAAGTCATCTGCTTTATTTCTCTGATTTTGATAAATAAGTTTTCAATATCTTATAAAGATTTTTTAGGCGAACAGATCCGAGGATGGTGAATCTATTTTGTGAGCGTAACGTTTCACTTAAGCCAATTTGTAGGTATATCGCCATTTACGTAATATTAAAATTCGTGATCCAAAAATTCAAATTAAACGGATGTGGATTTGTTATAACATTTTACTTAGATTATCAATGAAATTAAAAGCTTTATTTCATCAATACATAGAAATATGTCCAGCTAAAATTTTTACCATTGCATTGCAATAGATACATTTTACAAAATTTAAATGCGTGCTCCACACGTCTATTTACAAATTAAGAATTTATCGCAAAAAGTTTTTGTCGTTACATCAAATACTTATTGATTCCAAAACCGTAATGCCTTAAAATAGCTTGGAATGATTTTTATAAATTAAATAGTTAGAAAATTTACGACAATATATGTCAATATTCCATTTGTAATTAATGATCTAAAACAAATATCATGAAATTTAGAAAAATATGTTGCTCTAAAACTCTGTACTGATTATGTCGAATAACGTGTAATCTGCGACGAATGATTTATGAATGTTTGTGAATGTTTCAGAAAAAGTTGATGTAGCAGCGGCCACTATTTCACTGGCTCTGGTAGTGCCTGACGTTTTAGTTAAGCCAGGAACAGTGCTCGTAGCTAATGATGACAACAAAGAAGGACTAGCATTTTGTGTCCGACTAGTCTTCGCAATCATCCGGGTAGTTATGTCAGCTATGGTCGTTGTTCTGCTACGTTTCAAACTGTGGATTGGTGTTTTTGTATTATTGATCTAAAACAAATATCATGAAATTTAGAAAAATATGTTGCTCTAAAATCACGGAATGTGTTATTTGATTTGTTTAATTAAAACAAACGAAACTGAGATTTCCGAAAATTTTGGGTTTCAATTTTACTTAGAGATTCGATGTTTGACTTTTTTGTTTTTGAAATTTGAAATTCTTTCTATAGAAAGATGAATTTTTGAAAATGAAATTTAATATTTTCTTCAGAACATAGGTATGCTGCATTAATATTTATTTCAGGACCGTTTTAAAAATACAGATTGCAGGTAGTAAACGCTAGTAATCACCGTAGTCTCCGCCGAAATTATACCCATCTTCACCAGCTGGATCCTTAACAATTCCTTTACGAGTATAGTACAAATTTTCCCATTCTCTTACTGCCGTATTTACGTACGCGGCGACATAGTTATGTTCTTCTCTCGCATAGCGTTGAAGCATTTCAATACAAAGTTCTTTGAGTTCATCCAAACGTAGGGCGTCAGCTTCGCCGATAAGCTTTGCAATTTCGTCTGGTTTCAGCGGCAGAGCAAACGATGATACAGCACGCTCTTTTCGAGACCTCAAATAGTTGATAATATAGCGAAAGCTTTTGCCGTCCCGATCCAGGAAATAATTGCCGGTACGATCTTGGGGAACCGATCGGGATGCGGTGTTACGAAACCACTCGCCTAGCTTCGAGTTGGCATCGGCAGTAAGCGTCGAGCGACGAGTTGTAAATTTTTTACCACCAACGTTGATCGAAACGATTTCGTCTTTGGCAACACGAATCGCTGCCATTGAACTAAGACTAATCGGATCGTAGGCACCTGTCGTACCACCACTATTGGTACCGTTACTGCTTTTCACGCTTCCCGAGTGTCTAAAATAATTTAACAGAACAGTTCTTTACCCTACATGGCTGCTGGTGATACATATATGAGGGATGTAAACGTTGTAAACGGTAAGAAAAAGACTTTAAGCCCAGATTTATTAAGACAAATTGTGTACGCCGGCTAAGCTTACGCTTTACAACGCCAAGGACGGCGCAGTCAACCGCTGTCTCACGCGCTTCAATATTACATTGGTTGTAATTGTCACTAAATTAACCTCCACAATTTCAAATGATTGGCTATAAAAGTGCATTACGACCACTCAGAAACTTCAAAAATAAACAATTCAAAAGTCGTGGTTAAGGCTAAGCGTTCGTTTGTTATAAAATTTGCGCCCAAGTACTGACTAGCGAGCATCGAATGAATACAATGTAATTGCGAAATATACGACTACGCCAATCGAAATAATATTTGGAACAAAACTTTGTCAGAGATATATTGAGCATAATTTTACTTGAGCTATCATAGTTTAGAAATGATGCAAAGTTATGGCGGAAAATTATATTTAGTGAACTAGGAATGGCATAATCTTCAAGTTTACTTTACGTCCATTTTAGTTTGTGAAAAGGCAATTTAGTGATAATTACAACTCACGCTAAACGATTAATTCACTAAATTTAATTTTCGGCCATAACTTTTCATCATTTCGAAACTATGATTATATTCAAATTGTGTATCGTTCACTGCTTGACGAATATGCTCTGCGCCGATTCAGCGTAATCTTGAGGGGCCAAAGTATAATGCATGCCCGTCACGATATAATAAGCCGTAGCATAAGCTTAGGTCCTTGTATGAGACATACACTAAACCTAAGTCGGTGGACTGCCGCCCTCGAACTCCCCCAGTTCTAAGCTGTTCTATTTTAGCGGTATAACGTATGCAATCATCCCCAGTCCAGGGAACTGCTTCGTAGCGCTTCTTGCAGTAAAACTGCAAAATCTTAAAGAGAATCTCATAAAATTAAGTTATAGCAACCTAAGAACAATACCGATTTTGTATCGTCATAAAACTTCATTTAATGTCCTAAAATCTATAATCAACAATTTTGAACTGAGTATTATAGAGATAACGGCAGTGTCCGTATCATATGTTTTATGCTAATAATGGTGCATTTTTCAAAAGAAGTTTTTTTGCAATTGTTTAAAAACCAGGGCTTATTTTCATTTGAAGCTGCAATGCGGTAGCTCAACGCAGCCGAATGATCAACCGCTGTACAACGGGGCTATAATGTTCCGGACGACGGCTTACACTACGTTACGCAACATTACTCTGCATATGCATAATCTAATATTAAAAATTTCCAGTCTTAAAATATTATAGACTCCCTGTAAGTCACACATAATTCCAAACTACTGCCTTTTTGAGCATTGACATGTGACTACATAAAAAAACTCTGAGCGTAACTAATGCATTAGTCGTCGGCATGTGTTTATGTGGCTGTAATAACGGTTAGTTCGAAAAAAACTTGTGTGACAGTGGTATTAGCATTAAAACGTGTTTCAAAACACGTAATGAACATAAACTAAAATATTGAAACTTTGTTCCAAAATTTTACATGAATAAACATGGATTTTACATGTTACATCGTAGCATTGTTTCTTTGTATATAAATTGTAGTGTTCAGGCAATGTAACTTTATAACTTTTAGGGAATCCTCAATTTAATAATATTTTTTCTGGTTACTAACATATCCTGGACATGGTGTAGTGGCTAGCACATCTGCTGCGTACGTAGAAGACCCCGTGATCGATTTCCAGTAAGGCCATACTTTAGCTGCCGCGGCATATAAGTTATAAAAACGTTTAGCTTAATCCATAGCTTAAAATGGCAATTGCATACAAACGCCCTATGCAAATTAGTCAGAAGCTGGTTCTCATAAAAATACTGCTAAAAGATAAAATCCTAAGATTTTAATAGTGATATGTTTATAAACTTACGAATTGCAACAATCGTTGTGATATATGGCTCTGTCTATCCGAAACAACCGTAAAAATGGTCTGTACTTATGTTCTATTATCTTTTGCGATAAACATTTAACGTCGCTTACCAATAGTATAATTATAGTATAAAATTGTTTTCGAGAAATATATAAACTGTATATATATAATTATATTATATATTTGAGACGAAGGAAATGAAATATAAAAGAAAAATGATCGAATAGCTAACTCGAACGACAACTAAAAGCAGAACGCGTTCATTTCGGAATTTTGAAAAACCACCTCCTGCCAAGACAGGTTCTTAAAACTGAGTCATAAAATGTCTACGAACGAAGCTGAGCACAGCCCAATGACTGACTGGAGCTGTGATTTGCTTACGCTTAGTTAAACCCGCTTGTGCAACGAGCCATGAATTACAAGTTTTAAAACATCAACCTATGCCGGCGTTAAAGCCAGGTTTGGTCGATTGTAAAATAAAAATGGTAATAATTCTTATGTCTTGTGTTCTTAAAATAGGCTACTAAAGTCGATTGGGTGGAGGGTCCGTGTAACTGTGAGGGGCAACATGTTATATCGTTAGAAAAAAGAACATCTTAGAGAGGGGGTTCGGGAGGCGGCAGTCCCCCGATTTAGCCTTATGTCACATATAAACACCTAATCTTAGGCTAATCCGAATGCTTATTGTTAATATATAGAGAACGGTATGACATGCATTTCACTTTGGTCCCTCAGAGTTATTTTGGCCGGAAGGAGGACAAATGGAAAATAAGGTATCTAATTTTTTGAAGATTATATAATAAATGCTTCGATCATAGATCTGCCCAAATAGTCGGCCGTTAAATAACCACTGCTCGGCATCGTGGTAAACATAGTAGGAAAAAGGAAATCCAACAAGAAACCTCAAGATACACATTGCAGGTTGGACAACAAAAGCCAAAATGGTAAAGCTTTCATAATTCCTTAGACGAGACCGTGGAACTAAATTGAAGACCTTGACAAGAGCGGCGCTAGTTAAATACCGACAACTTTTATCCGCTTAACACAATATAATGGCAAACTTACTACAAGACATCAAGAAACATCCGCCATATGTAAAATTGAAATTTTGATCCAACAACGTACCTTTTCTGATCAGTCGACATCGATATCACTCAAGTCGCTTTGAATATTTGATATAGTTTAAATGTAGTTAATAACTCTATAAAATGACTATCTATTGGAATTGTTGGCACACGTCACCTGAATGGTTGTACGTTATATGGTAGAAAAAGCACAGCTTTGGTGTGGCGTGTCCTCGACTTTAGGCTTAGGCTTAGTCTAAATTGCACGAAATATGATACTTAGACTTATTCAAAGTCTTGGATGCGATATGACGATGTAGTCCCAACAGGGTGATTGCATCAAAAACAACAATAACATGTATATTTCCTTTAGTGAAAGTTTGCATACCCAAATTGTTTAATCAGGTACTCTCGACATTCCAGAAATATTTTACGCCAAATTTGAATAAAAACATTTTAACAATTTGTTTTTTTTTGTTTTTTGCTTATGTTTGTGTATACAATGTTTAATTACTTTCATACAACTTTGTAGATTGATATCAATGTACTACATAATATACAATGCATATATAAATGTATAATTTACATGTCAATTTATATCACGCATGCCGACTTTACATGGTGCCGCTTTGACTACCTGCCTGAGGCCTCGGAGTTCCCCCTTTGCCCTGCTTTACCCCACCCCACTGAGGGTACCACCCAACCCCGCAGGCTTGCCCTACAGTACCCACACACCAAAGGCGCACGAAAAATTTTAGCAAAAATATGGTGAAAATTGGAAAAATGAAGGAGGTCATCGGGGAAGGAGGGACCAGCCTGAGTGCCATCGGGGAAGGGGGACCAGCCTAAGGGTCACCCCAAAAGCCTTTAATCGACTTAAGATGACCTCGGCACCGCCTAATCTGGCTACCCCCATGAGACCTCGGAGCGTCAGTATATACTCTAAATCAGTGTACCAGATTTTTCGGAACCATTTCCCTGAATCTCTGCATAAAATAATTAGTCTTAAAAATTAGGTATCATAGTACCAAATATTCATGGCTAAATATTCTTATGTAGAGATTCTCGAAAATCATTCCTAAACATTTGGTACTGTGAGTTACAACATATATATTTTTACTTTGCCAAACTATTACCTAAATATGAAACGTGGATTGCGATAGAGGTATGTGGACAGATCGTGCTGATTAGGACACTATTCAAGTAAAGATAGTCCATGCAATTTGAATGGTCTATATTATACTTTTATTGAGAAAAACGAAAATTTTCGGTAACAGCGAGCGACAGTAAAATTTTTTGCCATGACCATTTTATGAACCCTCTAAAAGGATATAGTCGAATGGTGCCAAAATAAATCAACAATTGTCAAGCTGGGGCTGCAACCTGAAAGGCCATTGTAATGTTGACATAGAGATGGTTACTGAAGCATTACATAATATTCCAGGTATACTGTTGAAATAATTCGTTGCTTGACAATTTTAGAGCAGTCTGGCTAACGCATTCTCAGCATAACTCTATTCTTGCTTTTCCGGTGTTGCAGCGTAATTTTCCCCAAGTAATCTTTCCCCCAGAAAAATTATGACAGCGTAATTTTTACGGTGGGGGGAATTTACGCACAGAAAATAGTTATTATAGCATAGAAAAACATAACTTGTACATACTCTACACGGTATCGGCAGACTAAACGACATGAAATTTTATGGGAGATGACTATAAATATAGTCAAGTTCTGGAATATTTTCAAGATTTTCTTCACTTGGAAACTGACATATCTTCTCCATTTCAAAAGAGCCGTGGCGGTGCTGCCTCATCATTGATTGGTCGTATTTTCTTTGCTCTGGAGCAACGCCATATTCTAAATTAACCATGAATACTATCTCGAATAGACCACACCGGCCTTTGTCTCCCGTAATGTCTCTCTTTCTCCATATATGTTTAAAAGTTATATATGATAGCATCATACAACTTCAGAATAAAGTAAATTAACTCAGATCAAATAGTTAGTAGAAGAGCCAAGTAAAATAGACACCTCATTTTCCAGTTACTGGATATGCATAGAACAGTTTCGTTTAATAAACATGTGATAAGGCATTAGTTTGTTTTCGGAACTCAATCATTTTGCGAAACTTGATTGTTGATTATTGGCAACTTCACTTGCAGACTTTCAGGTATTTCTCCACGTTAATGCATTGTGACGCTGATAGAGCGGACAAAAAACCAAGCTAAAACTAAGTATATACATATATAACCCGATTATAAAGTGGAAGACTGTTTAGTTGATATTATGAGATGTAGCCCTCTCAGGCGTACTGTATTAAGTTGTTGGGGTCGTTGTATGCTGGTACATTGTCATTGCTCGCGGTCTTGGAATCAAACATTTGCAGATGATCCCAGAAGAACAACTCCGTCAACGGCTCAGTGGTCAGCGCAATTTACTCCAAACCAAGAATTTCAGGTGTTATTAACTATTGTTATGACAAATTGGTGTTCATTAGCACACAAACTAAATTAAGCTGTGTTCACATGTCAAGCTTTGTTGCTCCAAATTTGAGCACTAAGCTTGAGCTCAAATTTTGAACAAAATTTGACCAAAATTTGGATGTAATTTGTAACGGAAAAACTACTGCGATAAATATTGCTTCAAGACTTGAGTTGAAATTTTTTCTATTCTATTATCTTGCCCATATTGGCCAATTCAATATGCTAGAAAAATTTAAACAGTGTTCACACGTTCAAGTTCACTAAAAACACAAAAAAACCTTCGAAGTTTGGTCAAAATTTCAGCTCAAAATTTAAATAAAAAGTTTGACGTGTGAACCCGGCTTTACATTCATCCATGAAGCGGCTAAAAACATTTTGTAAGACCTACCAAGCATTGAGATATAATTATATTCCGAGGAAAAACCTTGCTGTATGACGTATGTTATCAGCAATAAAATGGATTTATCCTCGATTGTCAATCATATAATTATTGTCAACAAAATGATTTAAAAGAAAAATCAACTTCTTACATTGCAATGACATAGTGATTGCGTATTAGGTGTGTTATACAGCACAGTTCAATGCTGGTAACATTAAATCTAAAGGCCAAGTTTAAAGTCAATGTGATAACTTAAATGTGTAATTAACATCCACTTCATCGAATATAGATATTCGGAATTATTAAGATTTGACCGAAAGCTACTTTTATATTCGTGTGGAAAATGCCGTGACAGCAAATTTGACATTAAAATTGTCCCTGTATACTTTAGAAGTATTTGGTCGTTCGCTATTTAACAAAAAATGGACATTTTATATTCGGACAATTCGTAAGTTGGAATCTAATTGCCAGCGGTAAATGTAGCGAAACCTGAAATTACTTTTATTTCGAGTGACATTTAAGTTATAAAAGTAAGCTTTTTCTGATAGAGATGTGTACTAATTACATTTGTATATAATTATAATATGAGCCTAATGTTTCAGATAAATGCTTCTTCAACTTTTGGTCCCAACACTACTTTTCACATTTTGGGATATGGATTTTGGCTATATGACGTAACACAGGACCGAACCAATATGTATGTAAAAGGGGAAACTATTATCACTTGCAGCTAGCGGCCGGTAACAAAAGTTCGATGTTGCATCGAATAAAAAAATTTTCTCACAAATTGATGGATGTGGGATTACAGATCTCACAGAAGCAATCTAAGAATATTTACAAACTGCGCTTATCCAGTTTAAGGATGCTAAGCCGCAGAACAATGACGTGATTAATAATACGTTATAGTACTTTTCTGTTATTAACAGTGAACTGTAGGTTTCACGAAACAAACATTCGTTCTAACGTTTAACAGTCTTAGACAAAACACCTTGTAACACAGATTATATTGTTAAAGCCGTTCATCGAAATGCGTTAACGCACGTTTAGCTAAACTAGCTGTATTACAAGTCAGTTGTAGCACAGCTAGGCGTGCGTAAAAAGATTTGATAAAGCAACCCCTCTAAATGTAGGATCCCTTTGCAGCGAAACGTACCTCCTTCCCGCCAATTTTTGCCAATTCTTAATATAGCAGATGAGCTAAGCACATCGCTTTTATTTTGAAAAATACAGTAACAAGTTTAACGCTGAATTGCTGGAGAACTGGTGAATCAATTCGTCTCATATTTTATACAGCTGTTTCTGCATGGTTTCTCTAGTAGTATTGTGCTTTGTGACAATTCATGACTACTCCATCCTTACATATTGAGCATAACATAGCAAAAGCCAGGTCGCCGTCTACTTTAAAAGTATGCCTTCAAACTGGATCGCTAATCCAAAATGTCAAGTTAGCACTGGCAAAAGAATTTTTCAAAGCAAACAGGAAGACTTATAGTCTACAGATTAATGTTATATAACGACAGTGATATAAATTAGAGTACTTAAGACAAATGACGTATTTTCATCACCACATAAATATCAACAAAAATTTAAACAAATATATACCGATTAGAACGCGGTTAGCTTGAGTTTGTGGCTAATCACGCCAGTGTCAATCCACACCAAAGTTTGCACTTAGTCACTGCTACACTTTTTAGAAAAAATAATCTTTTTGTAACCTGTTCCACCGCACTGTTTGCGTTGGGAATTTCAGATTCTGAACACTGAATCCATATTTTGGCATCAGTGCAGTGACTCCAACCGCACACCAGGCACCGTTCGATTGAGATTTTCGCGTGACATCACCTGCTCCACCCGAAACAAGAATGAATTTCAACTGTTATCGCAAGTCAAGTTTTGCAAATTTCTTGTCTTTTTCGGATGTCCTCAACGTGTTCTTTTTTGGTTAATACCTAAATAATTCTTCATTAGTATATCCAGACGCTGAAGTAGTGACCTTGCAACCTTCGGAATAGTCGCAATCCTGTTGTAAATACTTTTTCATGGCTCTATCCATGGTAGAAACATCCCGACATTCAATGGCTGCGATATTGACTATTGACGACTGGTTTCATCCACATTATATAGAAGTTTTGGATTCTTCAATGCATTGCAATGCGTGAGAATTTCACGTTCCTGTTCAAAGCAGGTATCGATTGTTTTTCCACAACAGTTGGAAATATTTTAGGCCGGTCATCTTGGTTACTGGAACTACGCCTTTAAATTGATAACACAGGCTGTTGTATGGGACGTTCATTCGCTTTGCGATCTTTCGAAATGCACTGTTATCTGGAAGGAAAATGCGCATCATACTGTTACGACAATGTATTTTTTCCAGATGCCCAGCAAACCGGCATGAAACCACTAAATAATGACAATTTTAGACAAAACCTATGTTATTACCGCGGGAATTGTACCCTAAAGGGCTTTACAAACATTGCATAAACCTGAAATTGCAAATCTTTTGGTGATAATCTACGAGCTACATAGATGTCGAAACATAGAGTAAGGCTTTTAGGCTTGGTTAGTGGAGAATTACGTCATCAGTAGCCCACTGGTGAATTTCCGCAACGGTCCTCGTAGACTCGCGCTGCCGTGGACCACAGGAAACGAGCAAATAAAGACATGTTGTAGCCATCAAAATACTTATGAATTTGCCAAAATTTGGCTGATAGATGATAATATGCCCATTTCGAACTACTAAGCCAACACCTTAACCGAATTCTTTTTATTAACTGGATTTTAGGATTCTACAAAATTAGTGATTGCATAAAGCCGTTCAGCGTGACAAAGTTGTGTTTGTAGTGGTATTAACAAATATAGTGTATATTTTCTCCGATATGTATAAGAAAGGATATTCTTTTAACCTAGACTGATCTAAGCTAGTTTAAAAATATCACACAAATTAAAGTTGAAAATCTGTATCATATGGTTCCAACTTTACAAAATTAAGAATGGTAACACACAATTGTCAGCCTCATGGAAAAATATTTTTAAGATTAACCTTTGATAAATGGCCTCAAAAAGCTGTGATTTTACAAGAAAACTTTATCAATTATCAAAAATGTAATGCAAGAGTAAAACGCGATCCTCTTTTAACACCATGTTAGAGAACATAGCTTTCAATACACGTTTCGTAGTTTTCGAAATAATCACTGATTGTCTGGCTGGCCAAGGTAACCATGAGGGCCCATGTGTAATGCATGCCATGCCGTTCTGGATATGCTAGGCCTAAACTTTAGCGTTAGCCTAAGCTTAGGTCCTTGTATGAGACATACACTAATCCTGAGCCTAAGTCAAGGGGTACCGCCCCGAACCCCCCGCTCTAAGCTGTTCCTTTTTCTAACGATATAACGCACCCCCTAAGTGTTATCTGGATCGACTGGCTGATGACGAAAACGTCTAAATACTGTCTTGGTCACAATGTATTGCGCTAGTTTGCTGATTCGACCAGTATTCATTCCACAATGTAAAATGATAAAACGCTAAATATATCCTAACTTCGTTAATCTAACCGTGTTTTTCGCTGTTGTTTCGACATTTTTCTAGAGTCCGCTGCGTTTCGACGATATTCCATCGAAGAATTTTGCGTTTCGCAGGATTTATTACAACTTTGCAGCTGGTTGTATTTTGTTTTACCAGGGCCTTGCTATTGGACGAAATTTTGAGTGCCAATCAATGACCGAAGTCAGCTTTACGAGCCTTTTTATATTTGTAATCCGCGCGATATTAGCTAAAAATAAATCCGAATAAAGGAATGTTCCAACGCAGCATAGGTGGCCAAAAAGTTGAAGAAATTGATTTGAATTTTGAAACACTGATGCGTACCCCCGTTTCATTTCTTTTTATATTTTATCTATCGCCATTATTTTCTGTCAAAACTGATCCAGGTTACATCAACTAAATGTAAAAGGCAACTCAACACATGGGAAGACATAGTATCCGCGGAAAATCCGGGTAGCTACGCTAGCTGCTAACGTAGGAGTAAATCTAAATTAAAAGTTTAAGAATAGAGGGATCCAGGTTTTAGTGGGATTCATGATCAGCTACCGCACCTATGATGAAAAATTTTTTAAGAGGATTAATACTAAAAAGAGTCTGGCTTCTGATTCGCTCGATAGGAGTTTTTTTACACACAATCTCTGTTTTAGAAAATGTACTTTGCGAGAACACTAAATAAATTATAAAAATACTAAATTTGTACAATATCTGAGTTCAGCCAAAATCCAGGGCCGGCAATTCTCTTCTGACGCCAAGGGTCGAAATATTAAGCAAAGAAAGACACCACAATTTGCTCTCCGGACGAGTCCAAATCGCTATCAAGCTGATTTTTTGTCGGGCTCAAAATTTTTGTTTTCTTTGGGAGGCAACTTGCGTAGAAAAATCATAAACTTCATAAACTAAGGTTGGCAGGAACACTGTGAAGGACAAGGGCATCGCCAAGGGGTGAGGAGTTGTGGGGTGGTGGTTAGGTTGGCCAAAAAATGATTGGTTGTAACAATATGACTGCAGACGACCTCATCTCCCTCTATTTTCAAAGGAACATCTATCTTTAAAGAGCTTGCGGCGCCCCAGGTGAAGGAATGTGGTTTTTTAAACGGTCTTTAAGTTAAAATGACATGGTTGCTTTGTGCTTTTCAGAAGTGTATAAATTGTGATGTTATGTTAAAAAACGTTTGCCCGGGCATTTTATGGTTACATCTAATGCCCAACTTATGGCAGAATGGCTCGGGCACATTATGAAAAGAGAATGGCTGAGCGCTATTGTATAAGTTATATTCTATAACAAGACGCATGTTAACGTTTTGTTATCAATTCGGCGACACTCTAGTAAACATTGACCTTGATTATAACAGAAACATCATCACCGATTTACTGAAAATCTTGACACGGGTTTAGTTGCACCGAGTATGTCATATTTGGTTTCAAGTGCATATCATGAATGAGCACACAAACCTTGGATGCACTCCCACAATTAGGCAATATGAGATGAGCAAATATCAAATAATTTTGTTTGTTATCCATCTTATGACATCTTATCTTTCGTTACCGTTTATATGTTCCGTCATTATTGCATTCTGCATTATTGCTTTTACCTTTTTGCACATTCCTAATAATTTATATCTACGGGTAGGAAACAAGAATTGTTGAACTATCATTTTCGCATATCAAACTTCAGAAGGAACCATTTCCATTGAGTTCAGCAGATGAGTGAGCCGTGAGATATCGTATAGGTACATATGTGAGATTCATCTTTATATGGGTATGATGGATAATGGTATAAAAAGTAGGACTAAAATTTTGAATTGTTCAGAAATTCATAATCTTCTCAATTTTGCTAAAATTAGGCAAAATTTTACAGTATTATCGCTGGGTTTCTTAACTTCCAAAATTTTTCACCCGCCTGAGGCAGGCAACGGGTGGAGTTGTGCTGAGCATTCACGCGAGAGTAAATATTTCTTACTCTCAGTTGTGTCCTAAATAGTATAACAAAACTTCAAATATTTTAATACCTTAGCTAGTCCGAATAATAATACCCTATCGACCAAAGACATTAACAAGTGTAAAGGGTAGACCAGGCTACCGGGGGGTTTCTGGTCCAAACCCGTCCCAAATCCCTAAACATTGCAAAAACCCGGGACGCATCACCAAAATCTTTATTATATTCCTCCCTCCCTTCTACGTCCGTGGTTTTGGTTTTTTTGTTTTCGAGCTTTTTCTTTTAGTTTAGTGCTAATTTCCATAAATTACCGCTTGTTTTTTGTTTAGCTAACTCAACAACGTTAGCTTAAGTTTTAATTTTAATTCAGTCTTTGGGTAGTCGTCGAAGAGTTAGGTGACTTTAACACCTCGTCTCTGGTATAATACGGCTGCAATACACGAGTTTTATTTCGATTCTCGAATTTCTTAGCTAGATTGCGAACATCATATATACTACGGTTGACGATCTACTAAGGGGACTTAGCTAATATCTCAAGTTACATTTGAAATTCTTTTGGAGTTAGCTTTACGAGTTTTATTGTTCTGGTGGAATCTACTTATGATTGTTGATTCTAATTGGTCCATGGATGAAGATGGAATGTAAGTGAATACCGGCTGCGCATCTAGTTCTGGTAATATCAACCATCGCAACAAAGAGTTTAACCCAACTTGACGATAATTAACATTGAGCCAAAAGTACGCTACACAAATAGGTACTTATTATCTTACTAATTTACCTTAGTTCTAGTAATTTCCCAAGAAAAATCTGAGAGAGCAAGAGCGTTAACTAATTATAGCCGTATTGGAAATAACACTCACCTAGCTGATTCGCCCGGCAGCGATAACTTTAATATAAGGAACCTGATTTGCCTAATTCTAAGGAAGGGGATAAGGTAATCAAGTAAACGTACGAGTCGATCCGTCCGGCGGCTATATATGTATCTGTGAGCTTATCGGCCTTCTCCGCGGCACGTTTCATACCAAAACCTAACCGACATCTCCAATGGTGGCCAAAGGGGAAGGGGTGTAAACAGAACGAGCTCGAGAATTACCCATAGAAGTAGAGGCAAGTGTAAGGGGTAGTAGCCACCAAAGGGATGGGCCGGTCTACCAGCTGTCAGAGATACGCTTTATCACTAAATGAGAATTGCGCGAGTTCCGGAAGAGGTAGACATGTCATTGTCCCTGGCAGGGATATCAAGATTAGGTCATGGACATATAGTAGGTTGCAAAATAAATTGAATTGGCCGTGTGAACGTATGTAAATTAGTTTAAGCAACTACCTAACTAACTCAAACGGATTAACAG
>JASANE010018475.1:0-25975 GCA_030248225.1 Trileptium ribeirensis | reverse complement strand
CTGCCCACTTTTTGCACTCATTATTCTGTGAAACCTGCATAACTGTTAATATAGGCAAGGAGAGAGGTTTTCTACCGTAACATCTGTCAATGAAATATAACAAATTGCTTTTATTCTATTTATGACCAATGCTGCCAATTGTGAAAAGCTTGTCGTGTGCTAAAGTTGTTTTTTTGCGACCTTCATTAACCAACCGAGCAACAGTTTTTAGATAGCTCCGTGGTTTACGCATGTTCTGTACAATCAAACAGCCCGGTTTTGATTCACGGCACCGGCTTGAGTTTGTCTAGTAATGAGAGAAATACAACTAGTTTTGGCCTTAATGAGTTAATATAAATTTACTGATCGCCTGTAAGCCTCTGATACGCAAGACGGTATCAAACGTACATCACTTCCATGAATTCTGGTGTCCGGTTTGTATCAGGTCTGCTTTGTGTTCTAAGTTTAGGTACCGTACTGCTATAAGCATGAGCCGTTTCGAAAACGATATTTTTATTTTAAATTTTTAATTTGGGCGCGATAATTTAGCCACAGTGATTTTTGACTTTTCCCTCAGAAATTAAATATATTCCAGATATGTATCGCGTTTCTATCAATTCATATATTAGGTTTTATTTGAGGCATAATATTTAGTAAAACAGTACCGAATTATTATTCATGCAGAAGAGTTCTGGCCAGCAAATTGCCAATTGCTGTAAAAACTGGCATAAGCAAAAATAAACAAAATACCAAAAAGATAAAACGATTTTCAGGACCCAGTAGTTAGCTGTTTAACAAAAATCACCATTTCCATGCAGTACCTAGGATATGCTTCAAAAACGAATGATAATAAAACCGTACTTAAGCAGCCAGCATCACCCATTTGCTTGGAATATAGCCAAAAGTAGTAAAAAGCACAACTAGAGAACTGCATCTTCTGAGCAAATTATTAATTATTATTATGAAATTTTATGTTTTTTCTGTGAGGCTGTTTGTATAATTAAAAAACTTGCGTATTTCCCCGAATTTAGTGCCCCAAGAGCGGCACAACGGCAACTGAGAATATACATTTGCAACATTAATGTAGTTCATCTTGTCAGTGGCTTAATACAAATCTTGCACATTGTTACTTAATGGGGTTGGTAATTAAGTCAGACTACTGTGACGCTCTCTGGGACCTGGGACAATACAAATGGCGCTACGGTCCTGTTTGGAAAGCATGCCTTGTAATAAATTGTATAACATTTCTAGTAGAGAATGCCAACTGTCAGTATTCTATTATTATAGCATGTATTTCACAAAAGAAAATAATAGCCATTAAAGCATGGTTTTTAATTAGAGTTTATTAATTTTTAACAGACTTATTTCACCGAAGAAAGTGCTTAGCTAAATCCAACTATGGCTGTGTAAAATGCTGAATATGAATTGTTTTAAATTGATTGATATTAACTGTGACGGCTTTAAGTGTGGAACAACATTTAAGTTTATCCTCATTTCAATACTGAATATCTAGCAAAATTCTGCTTAATATCGTCGACGTTATATTTCTATTTCGGAAACACGCATTTCTGAAGTAAATCAGTCGGCAATGTATCTTGCTAGTGACTAACTGTTTCACTATACCTTTTTTGTCAATTTTAAACTGGTACCCGAAATGTAAATTAATTCAGAATATCATTAAATATGATATTATACGCAGCGATGTTAGAATCGAGTTTAGCACAATATTCAGTCGAGTCCAGTTTAGTTTTCTGTTTAACTACAAATATATAAAAGTGTTGTTTTGGTGCATCATTTACAGATATATAAAACGTTTTAGAAACAGTAAAAATATAAATTTATTCATGGTCGAACGAAGTTAATACAATTTGAAATTCTGTTTCGAAAATTTATTTTCATTTTTTTTGAAACTATTGAAAATATTAAAAAAATAAAATAAATTATCATAGGTTGTGCAGTGTTGCTAAACAGTAGCAGGATTCTCCTGGTCCAGGAGAATCGGAGTCATTGGTGCAACACAGGCGGTCGACATAATTTGCTCATCGATATTCGCTATCATTTTATCAAAATTGATATATTCGGATAAGTAGAGTCACTTATAGGATCAGCGGTTTGGATCTGGTTCGGTAGAATTTTGGTGTACGTAGGTGGGTTACGTAATGCTAATGATACATCTTTCTCTACGTTACAAGGTTATAATTGTATCATTATTATATGACAAGACTGAATGAGAATACGTCCCTGAACCTGAACGACATATTTTTTATCAGTTGCAGTTGACCAGTCTTGTGATGTGTTACAATAATGATCTTTAACTCTTGAAATGCCGGGAAGTAAATGGTCACGTGATCAAACTGTACAGGTTTAATCTCACCACTAGAGATGGAACCGCATCACCGGGTCACCGAGTCATTTCAGATCACACCTGTGGCCGGGTTTATGCGCCACCGGGTCACGTTGTACTCGGTACTTAAACGGTTTGATTCAGAAGCCGAAATCACTATTCTCTGCACCGTACTCAACAAACAGTGTTTTGTCTTGTTCTTTATCCTCTCAGGACTTCCGCAGAGACGCATTGGCAATTCAAGTGCGCGTGAACCACGCTGCGCAACGATGATTGCCTTAAATTCGTAATAATAAGCCGTCCCTAAAAGTGGGAGGTTGGCAGCACTGTTTTGGGTTTGCAGTGTTGGGAACATTTATTTCGTGCTTCCTAAAACAAATTTTAAGCACTAGACAGCCGTATGTATTCCTTTCCATGTCCGTTCGTAGTTAGTGGTTCGAATCTTCTTGCAATTACCGCACAAACAACTTCAAAAGGTGACAAGGTACAGAAATGGTCCACATTTCACTTGATCACCTACCTTATTCCGAACTGAGTCTCTGGCTAAAACGCTATCGAAAATGTAAATAATCCGACTATAATTATAGCTCTACATGCTCTGCAGATATTCAGCTATTTTCCAACGACGTTTCTAGTACGAGTTATGCGGGATTCACGTTATAATGTCCCCAACAGTTGGAACTTTTGTCCCCCTGTAGTGCAGACTATACCGTAAAGACGGTGACAGTGACACCCACAACATATAACAAAATATGAGTGTGTCTTGCCCACCCTAGATACCTCATTTTGGCAATGTAGTATTTCGGTGTTTTATGCTTGCCAATGCGGTGTTTCTAGGGTATCCTGTAGGCCCTATGTAAAATGACCCCACGGGGTGGCGGAAACCCTCAGCAAAATGAAAAAGCAACGACGGTTCATTGACACCGTCATAAATAAGCCAAACTATTAGCTAGCTTTGTTTGAAATTTATTTGAAACTTTATTCAAAAACACAGGGGTGTCTAAGACACCCTGTAGTCTAGGGTGTGCCTGCCACTGTGTGGGGTACATAAGTTCCAAGCGGTGGGGACATTATAACGTGAATCCCGCATTAGCAGATTATAAACGCTTTGGAAAATAGTCTGGTCAGTATTGTTCGGCAGCGGCCAACTTTGAAATTAAATGACCTACGGTCCTTCGACGGCTCAACGGCCAGCCTACGGATGAACGGCTTGGTGATGATCAATGGACGACTGACTCCAACAAAGCTTCCCTTTATTTCGATAATATTTTAATATTTGCAATCACCAGACTTTGTTCGAAAATTTTGTCGACCCACATATGAAGGCTTTGAATGGCGTACAACGCAAAAGACTATGTTCCGAATCCTACACCTTGATCAAGAAGACTGTGCTATTTTTAGAGCAACGGTCGGCTATGAGTACTATCATTAAACATTGACACAGATTAGTGTAAAAATAAACATATAAATTCTTTAAACGAACTATCTACTAATGACGCTAAGGAATGGGGGAGGGGTGGGAGATACTAAAAATTGTTTTTATTCCTGTCACTCATAACTCATCTTTGGGAAGAAGGATTTCGACAAGTTCTTTATTCTATAACAAAAGTGATGGGGATGTGCGCCTTATTTGAACGTGCGGTGATCTGATCCTGTCTTCGGGGAAAAATGGCAAATAAACGGTTTTAAAGGTTCTTTGCCAAATTTTGTCATACGCGTACCAGTCTTTTGGCGCTGATATCTCACGACACAGGCTTTGTGTCAAAAATGCGAGACCATTCTAAATAATTAGTTCATCGAGAAGTGCAACTCTGTAGGGACGACTTTGTAGTGGGACCACTACATGGGGGGTCGCTGTGGGCCCGAATATGTTCGTCGATTGCCAGAAATAGTGCGATTTTTCAAAATTTGCATGTTCTTGAAGTAGATGTAGTCCTAGGTGCCTGCAAACATTAAGTCAGATTTTATTGTGATATTTTTTGCCGCACCCATCAAACAAAATCGCTAACTCACTACGGTGTCACGTAGTACACCACAATGGTCATGCGCGACGAGTATTTAGAATATACTGAATAACAGAACTTGCGCAATTCGGCTAATTTTGTGTTATTTCATAAAAACCAAACAGCCTTTCATTTGCACACAGTATTTTTGCCTATCTGTGACGATAACAACTCACCAAGCAACAGATGGCTTTTCGATTTTTTCATTAGACATGCAGTCATTTCTAACCTTTTCTTTTGAGAAACTTAACGTCTCTCGCCACTTTGACCACTAACCAGCATCGATTTTCGACATAATGAGTTACGATATTTTAAGATATAGATTTTCTGTCATGTTTCAGATCTTAAATTCTAAATTCTCCTGCATAATGCTCAGGTGGAGAGAAACAACATTGTCATGTCAAAATTAAAGTCATATTTTTGGGTTTTTGTGCTTTGAGCCAAAACATAATATATACTTCGATCAACTGAAATTTTCAAAATTTTCAATAGGTATATCATTTTGTTGCTTGCTGCTTTATACATTGTTTCTGGGTTATTGATCAAGTTACAATCGTTAATTTAAATCTTTAATAAGAGTATTATCATGACGTCACTGGAGTATAAAAGCATCAGATTTTAAAGGCAACATAGTCAAATCTTTATTTTTTAATTTAGCTGGACGTAGAACGGAATAGTTTTATCGGTATTTGAGATTGTCAACTTGGAGCAAAGTAATGGCATTGGCATTCTGCGCCTCCGTATTTCTGCGCCGCGGGTATGCAAAATAAGAGTTTTGGTCTTCTGCAAAGCGAGTAGCTTTTACTGCTACATTTGGCATTGTCTTATTGGGTAATCGGAAATGCTTATAGTCGTATTTATATGCCCCGCCGAATTTTACTTCTTGATAAATAGACCGAAAATTGTTTGCGGTTTTGTGGATTTAGAAATAACTTTGCATGACATTAATGCACTGTAAACAAATGTTTGCTAAGCCATGATATAATTCTGGACAGTGAACATACTTTTTTACCGTTTCAGTCCGTTTTCCATGGTAACTAAGCGAATTTAGGTACGATTCTCTAGGAGCACAAATTTCGAGTGAAATGGTTGGAAAGTACGAGATTAGTCCAAAAGTGCTGGATGTATATAATAATCACTCAGCATTCCATTGCAAGCCACAACAAGGTTCTGGACTAAGGGAAATTTGGATGGACAAATTTCTAATACAATCTTTTCTTGAATTTCAGATAAAACTGTTGTAGATCGTCAATTTTAAAACGGAATCTATAGAAATTCAAAGGATTTCACATGCATTGCATATTTTTTGCGAAAAATTTTGCTGTATTTAGGCATATGCATATTATATGTCAAGCGTTAACATAAACTATATTTCAACATACTACAAATTACAAATTGTATTCATTCCCTAGTATATATACGAGACTACATTTATTGCAGTGATTCGCTTCTGAAACGCGTACATACGGCTCGAGAATGAATGTTCATCAACCGTCGCTGCTAAGCATGCTTAGTAACGTTCTCAAAACACTGTCACACATTTTATAACACATATAGAAAAACAAAATGAATATGTAAAGGCAGAACATTACAAGATCAAAATTATGTACGCTCGTAGTAAGTAGGGGGTTACCCCTGAGGCTGCGACGGAGACTCCCCCTTCCCCCGTGGCATCTGTTACCCACCCTGAGACTTCGGATCTCGGTCTTTGTATAATCAAAATATAGGCGTATAAGTTCAAGCGGGTATAAATTCAAATTTGGTAACCGGTATTTAGAAAATGCCAAGCGAACTCGAGCGAAAAGCCTGGGCGTAAAATCGCGTTATCAACTTCTACGATACCTATTTTCAACTTATAAACATGGAACCATGCACAAGCCGCATATACAACGATGAGTTTTATATAAATTGTGTACTCAGTAGTAAATCAATATTTTTGCTTAATAAAGAACGGAAAATACTTATTGTAGAAAATGGCTTACTGCAGCTCGCATATCATTTTGTTGCTTAATACTAACTTGCTGGGGTATCTGTATATATAGTTTAACATCATCAACGATAGGGAACACTTTATAAAAAACATTATTAAAACCGGAAATAACCAGATTATTTGTACACAAAAGAAGCAAAATGGTCCTAACACACTTCTTTGGAGCACACCTGACTTTACAATGTTAACCTCGGATATCTTTCATTTGCTCACATTTTAAAGACTTGTTTGATAGAAACGATTTGATCAGCGAAAGCGCACAGCCATCAGTTCCAATGTGCGAAAGTTTTCGTATCAGTTTCTCCTGTGAAACTGTGTTAAAAGCTTTCGCAAAACCATATATATCAAGCCTACACATGATGCAGCATTTACACACTTTGTCCAGTTCACTGAGGTATTCGGGTACCTGAGTAGTGGTCGATTTATAACTTAGAAATCTTGTTTGTCTGGTAAAATAATATCATTTTCATAAATAAATATAACAATCGATAAATCTATAATGTGTTGTTTAAATACAGAAGCTTTGCTAAATATTAAGACGAAACTTATGCTACTTTTTAAGGTAATTTATATTGGTTTTCCAGCATTAACATCCTAAATGAGATATAAAATGTTTAACGTTATCTAAGCTTAAAATCGAAAAGAATTATGCTTAAAACATAAAATTTATGCGTAATATTGCTAAATATTCGGTACCGTTATAGCTTTGTTTTTGCTGCTTAAGTTATTTTGCATAATTATGTACAAACTGCAGTTTTTCCCAATAAAGCTTTTATATTAAGTACGTATCAAAATTTATTAGAAGTATTATTTCCAATAAGCATAATTATACTAAAAATTACACATAATTACGCCAAATGTTTATTGAGCATAACGCAATGCTAAATATATTAACCATAAATATTTAGTGTGCAGTTTTATTCTAGCGTCATATCGTGCTTTTATTAGGATCCAGAGAACCGTCGTTTTAATATATTCCAATATAGCGTTGCAGAGCCACATGCTAGGTAGATTACCATCTACAAATGATTGTTCAAGGATACGAACTAGTTGGATGCAAACAGAACCACTAAGTTGCTTAAGTAAATATAAGTTGAATCCTTGTATTAAGATATATATTAATGTATGTATTAAATATTTATCAAAATTCATTTTAAATTAATTGCATATGATATTTACCTTTCACAATCGTTCTCTTTTGTCTAGACCTATGGACAAACATAGATACTTTCAAAATTCATCGGAAACCCCAATTTTACTAAGTTTACAGAACAGTGTCTTCCATTATTAGCTTTCAAGGAGAATTATGTCGCACCATATACTTTCGATTATATGGGTCATCTGCGTATTTCTCCACATTTTTCCGTCTAAATAAAGTCATTTATATATCGAAGTTACTTAAGGAAGCGGCGAAATCCCGAAGACTTGTGAAACTGAAAAATATTACTATTCAAGGATGTGACCTGTTGTTCGCGAAGTGTTTGCTATTTGTATCTTAATTTTCAGAACTGAGGCAATAGTAAAACAGCGGAGCGTGCGCGGCTAAGTTTACCGCACAGTAATTGTGGTCGCTAGGAAAAAAACTATTTTTGTATGTTGGTCCACATAATTAGAATCAAAATAGGTTACCCGGAATTCGGCGTCTATTCAACTCGTATACCATTAATTGATCGGTAGTCTAAATTTCGTCTAACCCTGTTCTTCTTAAGCCAAAGCTTAGTTTGAACAACCTTGAGCCGATTTTTACTCCTACCGTGGATTGAACCTCCATCGTTCAGATGCAAGTCTTGTACGCGAGCCACTACGCTGTTTGGAGCGGTTGCTCGGTTCCTTATGGAATCTCACAACGCGAATGATCAACAATGCGCGTGAAAACCCTCACGGAATGACACAATCGACAATTAACTGGCCACCAGGTGTAGGCTGCGACAAATGTGTCAATATACGAACCAAAGATAATAATTGAAAAAATGAAATTACAGTTGTAAATATGCAACTAAAAATCACATATGCTGAAAAAATTTGACCTGGAACCACACTATTATGATGACAATCTTATCTTAAGTGATGTTCTGTTAGGTAGTGGTATAAGCACTCTTGTTTATTCGCGGAAATTTCTTTGTGGTAACATTATTAGCTAAATGGAAAGCTATTAAGAACACCACTGTACACAATTGAGTGTAATCGACCTACCCATTACAAATCTAAGACGATAAAAAGATGTTTTTGCTCCAAAACGAATATTGAACACAAGTAGCTTTGTATGTAAGATGAGCTGCAGGAGTACAGTCATTTCTAATATGACACACAACAATACTATAACTGTGAATTAACTAACCCACTGAAAAACTTGAATATGGTTAGTCCTACTTATTGCTGTCAATATGAGATCTATATTATAACCAAATTGGTCTACCCCTTACCATGTTACTGGGCATAAAAAGAATATTCGGACAGATTTTGGTCTGAAACAGGGATTGTTTAGCGACATCTGCGCAACCCGCGGCGGTGAAACACAAATGTATACATACGTTGTAGACTCAAACAATCAATCACATTCAACACATAAAACTTATGCAAATCCGCGAATATGTTCCCAAGTTATAGGTGTTTTAGCCCAATTTTTTTAGGTGGAACTGAAATGCACGCTGTTTGAGATATACTAAGCGTAAGCCTGAGCTTTATCCTCAGCTAAAGTCTTTATGAGAGATTTACGCTAAGCCTAACCCGAAGTCGATGGTATAACGCACCTTAAACACCACACTAAGCTGTTCTTTTTTAACGCTATAACGTTCAGACCCTAAATGTCCCATGAATCAGTGTTGCAATAAAATTTTGTTAATTTAACTGTCAAAGGTTAAAATTTAAAACAAGCTACGTCATAAGTTTCGATACGAATAGCTAATTTTTAACTAAATACGAAATATTCATTTCAATAAAAAGTTGTAAAATGGTGCAGCATGATTGTATAATTGCTTCGCTTATAGTGACTTAGGAATTAATTATGTGTAAAAAGACATAGAATATACGCACAACGATAGCATAGTTTTGGTATTTAAGACCTATGATATAGCTTTTTATAATTTACGATAAGATGTGTGCTCGTGGTACAAGTTATGTAACACGTATTAATGAACAAGTTCAGATTAAGTGCGGTACAGCTAGGCTATGCTGGCACAAATCCATAGATTAGTAAAGTTTGAATAAAGTTTAATCGCAACTTGTCTATTTATGACAAACGGAGATTTTGTTGAAACTACCTCTGAAAAAGTTTTATTCAGCGCATAGCCAGGTTTTTTCGGTTGCAAAATTGTTTTTGTTTGAATGTCGAGGTAAAGGAACATAGTGCTATTCTCTTTAACCCTTCCGATACTGAGCTTTTTTGACTACGTAAAATACTGAGGTGGGCCTGCCAGGCCTCCGGCTGAATTTTGCACAAAACTTTACTGCCGGCGTTTATCTGATAAATTTAACAAAGTAAAAATAATACGAAGAACAAATAAAGGATGAATTAAACTAAATATACTAAAAACTAGTTAACTAATGGTTGCTGTCTCATATAAATTCCTGTTTTGTCAGAACTTTTTCATCCAGAGGCTATTTACTGACACTCAGCGCAGCAGACTCTGGTAGTTGAGTGTTCCCCGCAAACATTTCGGCTGCAAGTATCGCATGTGCGATGAATCTTGCGCCTGAGCTTGTACGGTCACAAATAGGCCTTCTGGGCACTGCTCTGAGGCTCTAAAACAAATGTTTCTGAATGTTTTAGATTACTGAAGTCACTTTCGTGTTAAGTTGCCCTGGGGAGGTCACGAGAAACCCAAATATATAAAAAAGTTTTTAAAATTCGGACCATGTTCGGGCAAACGTGGGCTGGGGGAATAACGAAAAAGACCACAGTTGGTGCCCGTATAGGACAGCTGGTGCCCGTATAGGACTGTGGCGCCCGTGTAGGACTTCTGGTGCCCGTGTAGGACTGGTGCCCGCATGCGACGGAAATTCTATAACATCTGGAGTTCAAAAGCAACCGACCTTTCGGTCTTTTGGCTCGCACCAAACACTGATCATCCACGATAATTCGAAAACAAGAGATCGCGCTCACGGTTGGCTTGTGCAATCCATTTGGTTTGCTGGCTCTAATAATGGTCGAATAAGGCTTTCTCCAACAGCTTTGAGAAATTCGAATCGAGACATTTTGGCAAGTGATCCCGACGTACTTGGATGGTCGTGTTGCCGAGCAGTGAGAAGCACGTGAGCGTTGAGGCAGGCGATATCCAAAATATTGCAAAACATCGTAACTGGCCATCGCAACGAACGTCGATAACAAGAATAATTACGAACTTTCTGATCGAGGGCGTCCACTCCAGCTTTTGTCGAATTATAGCATAAGATAATCTCCGCGTTTCCACCATCCCCGTCTTAAATTCCATGACGTAGTGTCAATAGCACCAGTACCGTTTTTGCGCGGCTCGCTTGATGAGACATTAATGTTACTTTACCGCGGAATGCGTACTTCGAAGATCCAACCTCACGGTTTTGACGCTTGGACGCAGCAGGAAGTAATGCCGTTGGCAGGTCGCGACGATTCGCCATAACAGTTCCAACCATCGTGAGATTTTTCGACAGCAAGAATTCGGCGAGATTCACGCTTGTAAAAACTATCTGCTGCTACGTTTCGACCTGATCCATAAATATGTTCGACGAGTTGTCTGACAACCCTGTGCCCCAAACCATGGGCGTCAGCGGAATCAGCCCGACCAATATACGGCTGAATATTGAAGCAGTAATGAGAGATGGCATCTGCCACGATCCATAGCTTCAGCCCAAACTTGCCGGGTTTGCTTGGCATAAATTGTCTGAAGGAGCATCAGCGGCGAAACTTCACCAGCTGTTCGTCAACAGTAACGCATTCTCCGGGATTGTATAAGGTTCGACATTGCTCAGCAAAGATACTGAATAGTTCTCGTAAAGGCGCGAATCTATCCGTTTGACAACGGAATGCTCGGCTATAAGCGTCGTCGAAACGAATGAACCTTGTTAGGAGTGTGACACGGTCACGTGACATGCTTGCGCGAAAGTGGGGGACTTGTGTTTCTTCCCAGAGACGGCGAATAGCGAGCTTATTTAGCTTGAACGCGTCTAGTAATAAAAGCAGACCAATAAAAGCCTCAATTTCTTCTCTGAGGAAGACCCCATGGCGTTCGAAACGGCGCATATCAGGACTGTCCGGGTGATCAATGCAATACTGGTTGTACTTCTGGTTGGTGTATAGCAACACGGTTTCAACCATGGCTGGAGGGAAGCACAAGTCGAACGCAGCTCGTGGATCTAAGGCGTTTGGCATCTTAGAAGTAGGTTCAGGTTTTTCGCGAATAATGTTCACCGCCGACGTTTGACCTCTTTGGTTAAGGAGGGCGCTTGGACCATACTACGTAGGTTTGGTACTGTTCCTTTTCGGCATCTGCTTCACAAGGCCGTTCTATATCGTCTGGCTCACTCTCTTCCTCACTGGCCACAGGAGGTACATATTAATCAGGATCACTGTCCTACTGTGCAGGTTTTCCAGCTGCAATATCGTCATTATCAATATCAAAGGCACTGCCAGATTCGTTGTCATCTCCAACTGGAACGTCATCATAAGCATCGTTCAAAACTATATCTACAGCCTGTTCCAGCGTAAGTCGCCGTTGAGCCAATTTTATTGAAGTAAACTATTAAAATTCCTGAAAAAGCTAGATCATAATATAAATGGGGCCTCTCAAACCCCCCTCGGAGCTCGGGGAATTAATATCAACCCTAGTACAATTCGTGATAATAGAAGTCGTGTTCCGTAGCAAAATTATGTTGTGACAGCTGAAAACACTGTTTGTCAATTATGCCATATAGGTTTCAGCTGTGGTGCGCGTACAAATCACAGTCGAATTGATTACATATAATTAAATCCTGTCTAGTCTATGCTAAACGTTAATTATCCTGGTTGGCTAGGTGCTAAATATTTAGCTGGTCCGGCTGGGCATATTTTGCGATACCACGTACACAATGCCGAAAAGACGCATTTAACCCTGCCGATACTGAGGGGGGCCTGTGCGGCCCCTTCAGCAGTTTTTCGTTCACTATTTAACAGTAGAAAGGAAATTCTGAGCCGAAATTTTGCGAGAAATACCCACTGTGTGTGCACCACACGTATGTGTTTTTTCGAGCAGATATTCCTTTAGGGTCAAATAAAAAAACCTCGGGCCTGCCAAGCCGCCCTCAGTATTGTGAAGAGTGATAAATATCACATGTTTGTTTATCATAATTTTGACTACTGAGAGACCTGAGGGGGGTCTGCGAGGTCCCATTTATATTATGCTCTAGTTTTTTTTTCAGGAATTTTAATAGTTTACTTCAACAATGAATATATTGCTGTCGACTATGAATATAATACTAAATAACTATATATTGCTGTCGACTATGAATATAATACTAAATGACTATATTGCTGTCGACAAGGCACGTTTATATTAGCACAATAGCTAATTAAACTAATTCTATTTTTATAACCATGGATGTACAAATAATTATATACTATTTCTACACCAATAGCAATTGACTACGCTCAAACGGTACACTATTTTAACTATATATAATATTTTGGCCGTAAAACAAAGTAAAATTTGACACTTCAAGACTAAGCTTTAAATATTTTTGCTCCTCGGTATTAGTATTATAATCGTGTCGAAACGTTTCAAAACTACTACACCAATGCAGTGTTGCACTGATCTATCTCGAAAAGTGGGGGCCGCACAACATTGTATAGTTAGTTTTCCTTTCACTTATTCTAGGATACACTACAAAGTGGGGAGTCCGGACATCTAGAATAAAATGTGCGGGGGTGGGGTGGGTGTGATCAGTGGCGCTGAGGTCTGTACCCCTGTGTCACCTCATCTGCGCCAATTCGCCAATGCCAACGTACGTAAACGTTAAAACATCAACAGCTCTTGCGACACAGTTCATCAACAATGTTGACACAAAGTTAGAAGTAGCAGTCGCTTCAGTGTAAAACATTGTATCTCAGCGCTGTCGCGTCGTCACATTGCTTCACATCTGTATGGTATTTTATGGATATGAGAGGAATAATATTAATACATGTTTTAGCTAAGTTTCAATCTATTTCACAGAGACCTGGATTTATGAAAATGTTGCTCGGTGGCTGACTAGTACATTTGGCTTTAAAATTAAATATTAGTGTGTTTAGGATGATTGCGTTCTGAACATTATTAATAACATGTTTAGCGTTATCAACAAATGGAAGTGGCGAAAGTAAACTGTTGAATTTATTGTTGACTGTGGTTCTTTTGCGTGGTGTGTGATGTAAAATAGTCCAAAAATAAATGTTTTTTCAATTTAAGGCACTTAATGTATACGGCCTGCGAAGTAGAATCGAGTTTATGATCCGTCACTATCTGACGAGAATCTGCATGAGATTAGCTGAGCATTCCCAGCCCAAATAACTGTTGTGACAACTATAAGGAAAGGATATCAGCAGAGGTCCCAATGTGGACCGTCGTGATTCATATCTCCCTAAAATATGTAACCTAGTATACCATCTCTGTTACCATGACATTAATTCGAAGCAATTTCTACACCAAGTGGGAGCATAATATTAACTTCGCACCACCCACACCCACAAAAAATTCAGACCGAATCTGGGTCATTGCCTTCAAAGATAAGAAAGAATTCCTTTTTATTTTCATATGTATATGCCTACCTACATCCATGTGTTGTCTTTTAACTACTAAACTATACTTACGTCTATTTTTTCTGTCGCCCAATTTTTGATGAATTAAATAGCCTCAAAATTGTTTGCTTGTCATACTTTTGTGCGATTCTTTTTTGAAGTATTGATTTTTGCTTTTTTCTCTATACGGCGCGCTGCAGTCATATTTCATGCAGTTAAATAGTATACGCAGCACTATGTCATGCGCTGATATTGTAATTATTATTATATATACTCATTATGTATATATTGCGTTATAAAGGGTTCAGAGGTCTCTTCGCACTATATTTAAATATATTCGTATATATAATACCTTAGAATATATTCTGTATTATATACAGTGCATTATATATATGTACATATATATATATATAGAATATATAACTATATGTTTATGTGCATATGTATATATATATTGTATATCAGACAAACAAATTTAAGCCTTAGTGGAAGAAACGGTAATTTATGAAATTCAAAGTACTTTAAATTTGGTCCAGCAAGGATCACACATTCGTCCTCTGCTTGGCAACGGGAAAGATATAATGAAATACTTGTGCCCCTTACTTAAAATTAGCTGCATCCATCGCAGACTTTGAGATAAAAATTGTCAAGACTAGTTGTTTTACGATGTAAATAGTAAAAAAATATTATTTTTTACTGCGAATGGGTCAAGGTATGCGGCTATGGATCAAAGCCTTAAGAGTGCTATGGTTCGCATCAAGTAGTGACTTTGAGCTCTGTCCGAGATAAATTCGGCCAAAATTTGTTAAGTTCTACATTGCGCCATATTCGCAGCAGTTAAATGTTGTAAGGCCCAACTACAAGAAGTTGTAAATGTTTTGAGAATAAACACATATATATTCATTTATATACATGTATATGCAGGTCTTTGTATAAAAGTGCCTGCTTTTGCACCTATATAGATGTTAAAACTATAGACCTACATTAAAGCAGAAATATATACTGTCAACCAGATTCCTGGTGTGAAAACTGCATCTGAGTGAACGTGTAGTCGTCATTCCCACCTCACGTTGGGAGTTTGTCGCGCTAACTACAAAAACCATACGCAATTTGTATACCGAACACATAGCTTTACAGAAAATAAAAATAGCCCATTATATTATTTTGCCGCAGAGATATAGTCCACATGTTGTGTTTACTAGTACTTCTTGCTATGTCCAAGCTGAAGGTTGCGACGTTAACAGTCCTTAAAAATTTTATTCTTTTCTGAATTAATTTTTAGGTTTTTAATACATCGTAACTTATGTTAGATAGGTAGGTAATAAGATTTCTACTTCCGGCTTTGCTTTTTCTTTTATATATCCAAGAGTAAACTTAAGATGCGCCGCCAACCATCCAATTTTGACACCATGTACAAAACGTTGTTATGCGAGAGTAAACTTAACCCACGCCCGTCAATAATCCTATTTTGCTATTTCGGTTAAAAATCTGTTACTGAACGTTCAAGGAAAATTCAAGGAAAATTACCGAATTTTTTGCTAACGAAAATCTACCGGATTTGGATTCGCTGAATTTGTTCGCGAACACTGTAACGTAAACAACATGAACGATTGATTTGTGACGTCAGTATTGCGTTAAATTTGTTCGCAAACACAGACAAATACGAATCAGAAGCTGATAGGCGTTCGATAACAGTTTTCACTGCAAATTCAAAATCGTCAAAATTCTGTTCGAACACAAACTGTAATTTTAAATGCTTGTTTCTGATTTTGCCAATTTTCTGTTATCGAAAAGTCGATGAAATTTCCACATTTGTTCCGTAACAATGGTTTGCGCTTCGCTATCGGCTTTTACAAAATAGGATAGTCGATGGGCGCATCTTAAGTTTACTCGCGCATTAGAGAACAAAACTCGGATTTCAATAGCGGTATCCAATTTCGGCATTTTTCTGTTCCATAACGCCATTAGTGAATGCAATTCGCCCACTCTACTTTAACACTAATTTGTTCGTTAACATTTTCAAATTATAATGTATAAAATATAAAACGGACAATTTCTGTTCTTTTATACAAAAATGAAATTTGTGTCAGTTAACAGCGGAATGGCATTTGGTTTTGACAGAAGAGGGTGGTAAGACGCGCACCTTAAGTTTACTAATTCACTACCTTTTTGTGTCTTTTTTAAATATTATATGTTAATGTTCAATTTTTGACACCTACAGATGTGCTTCTTATTTAATTCTTGTCTAACTGCTTACAGTTATGGTTTATGGGATACAACATATATGCTAATTGATCGCGCAGCGAAAAACGGAGCCAGGTACGCTAGTCGGCGTTCAGAGATTATTGCAACTTTGTTACAGGGACCCAAATTGCAAAAACCCTTGTGTTCATTCATGTCGATTTCTGACAACATGGGCCAGAAATCAATGGAGCAACGTTATACAACGTAGGTACTCAACTATATTCTATTAAATGTCTAAAAATTCATTTGAAAATCACAAATATTGAAGATTCGTGCATGCTGCCGACGAACAGAAACGAATTTTTTCCACAGCTATGCGCTACTGGAGGAATCTCCATTGGCTAAGTTCGCTCTGGTCCAATATATATCTGTAATTAAATTTGTATAAGTAGGCAATAACTGGACACCATGCGCATGCGTTGCAAAAATTCTTCAGAAATTGCTGAATGGCAAAAATATTACATGCCTAGAATTCTAGTTGCTCAGCGCGGCGAAAGGAAACGGAGAAAACGAGTGCTGGATTGCGTTATTTCAAAGATCGGTTATTTCAAAGCTCAAAATTTAGCTTTCAGCTTTGAAAGTCTTAAAAACTAGAAAGATAATAATATATCAAGAATACTGTAAGCGCAACTTATAGTCATGGGCAGCAGATATCAAAGTAATACAATGCATACAAATTTCTTCCATAAACGAAAAACGAAACGTTTTCAAATTTCAAAATAAAATATTTACGAAAAATTATAATTTCGAAAATAAAGTTTGCATCTCGTGGGTTCCTACCGCTGGCGGTAGTCAGATGCGTACCACGAAAATACAATTTCTCATTTGTAACAGCAAAAACAATAAATTTTTTATATATCTAAACCTAGAGCTAAATTGAAATAAATTCAGATTTGCCAATGTTTGAGCATACTAAAGTCCCGCAACATTTATCAGGAGCAATTGCGTATCAAATGTTGATTTAAACCGCTACAACAAACCGTTTTAAAATGTTGAATATTCCTGGCCTGCTTTATTTGCAACAGACAGAAAACTCATTTAGTCTTAATAAAACTTTACTTCTAGGCGCCTGCTTTCTCTTACAGCTTCAAAACTGTTGATTTGACAGAAAGGCTATATAGCATAATAGTAGCTCTCGGTTAAATATTCTGCTCTCCAGTTATTTCGATCCTGCGCCTGTTAGCAGAGTTGTAGAGCGAAATGACGGCTACATAACGAAGACTCCCGGGCATATAGCCTATTTTGGGAAAAAAGTTGTAGTGGATTTCGCGTTATTGTAAAGGTGGTTATTCCAATCTAACAAAAAGGAACATATCAAAAGCTCTTTCTAAAGTTGAGTTGTGCTTAACACAAGGAGACGAAATAAATAATTTTTTCGCCTCAGAAAAGTTAAGCTGGTTTCGCTCGGCCCATTTTAACGAAACAATATATAGGTACTATAATTAACTAATATCTATACATACATTTATACATTCCTATATCTGCAAAATGTATGCAGATTATATAACATGTAGATAATTGTCATTATTAGTAAGTCAGTCTTTGTTATTAAGTAATATCTTTCGCTTGGAACAGTACAATAGTCAGAGCAGACTGAGGACAACGCTGAGTTCAGACAAAAACCGTAAGAAACTAGATATATATTTAACTTTTGCAAGAGAAAAAACCCAGGAACGGAAATAAACTAGTTCATTTCTTATGAAAAATTTCAATATTTTAACATATTATTTCATTTTGTAGTTACAGTATAAATATTTTCTTTAGAAATTTATGGAAAAATTTCTACATGTATTGGAAGTTCTCTTCTGAAAGATCAAGGCTTGATAGAGATAAGACAGTTGCACCTTTAACATTTGGCGCAACTGAATTGTCAAAAACACGTAGCGTCGCAGAAGATAAAGTGTCGTTAACTAATAAGTCAGGTGGTGATATAAGTTAATATGTCCCACTGAATGGCATTATTATTGCATATTTCAAGTGGGCCGAATTATATTATAGGATTTAATTAGTATTTAATTTTCTAAGCACATAACTTTATGTGTGCAAGCCAAGTAAGCCGCAGCTGTAAATAAGCCCTTCTGAAAGATCAAGGCTTGATACAGATAAGACAGTTGCACCTTTAACATTTGGCACAACTGAATTGCCAAAAACACGTAACGCCACAGAAGATAAAGTGTCGTTAACTAATAAGTCAGGTGGTGATATAAGTTAATATGTCCCACTGAATTGCATTATTATTGCATATTTCAAGTGGACCGAATTATATTATAGGATTTAATTAGTATTTAATTTTCTGAGCACATAACTCTATGTGTGCAAGCCAAGTAAGTCGCAGCTGTAAATAAGCCCTTCTGAAAGATCAAGGCTTGATAGAGATAAGACAGTTGCACCTTTAACATTTGGCGCAACTGAATTGTCAAAAACACGTAGCGTCGCAGAAGATAAAGTGTCGTTAACTAATAAGTCAGGTGGTGATATAAGTTAATATGTCCCACTGAATTGCATTATTATTGCATATATCAAGTGGACCGAATTATATTATAGGATTTATTTAGTATTTAATTTTCTGAGCACATAACTCTATGTGTGCAAGCCAAGTAAGTCGCAGCTGTAAGTAAATCCTTCTGAAAGATCAAGGCTTGATAGAGACAAGACAGTTGCACCTTTAGCATTTGGTGCAATTGAATTGTTAAAAACACGTAACGTCGCAGAAGATAAAGTGTCCTTAACTAATAAGTCAGGTGGTGATATAAGTTAATATGTCCCACTGAATTGCATTGTTATTGCATATTTCAACTGGACCGAATTATATAGGATTTATTTACTATTTTATTTTCTGAGCGCATAACTTTATGTGTGCAAGCCAAGTAAGTCGCAGCTGTAAGTAAGTCCTTCTGAAAGATCAAGGCTTGATAGAGACAAGACAGTTGCACCTTTAACATTTGGCGCAACTGAATTGTCAAACACACGTAACGTCGCAGAACATAAAGTGTCGTTAACTAATAAGTCAGGTCGTGATATAGGTTATTTGGCCACTGAATTGCATTATTATTGCATATTTCAAGTGGACCGAATTATATAGGATTTATTTAGTATTAAATTTTCTGAGCACATAACTTTATGTGTGCAAGCCAAGTAAGTCGCAGCTATAAGTAAGTGCTGCTGAAAGATCAAGGTTTGATAGAGACAAGACAATTGCACCTTTAACATTTGGCGCAACTGAATTGCCAAAAACACGTAACGTCGCAGAAGATAAAGTGTCATTAACTAATAAGTCAGGTGGTGATATAAGTTAATATGTCCCACTGAATTGCATTATTATTACATATTTCAAGTGGACCGAATTATACAGGATTTATTTACTATTTTATTTTCTGAGCGCATAACTTTATGTGTGCAAGCCAAGTAAGTCGCAGCTGTAAGTAAGTCCTTCTGAAAGATCAAGGCTTGATAGAGACAAGACAGTTGCACCTTTAACATTTGGCGCAACTGAATTGTCAAACACACGTAACGTCGCAGAACATAAAGTGTCGTTAACTAATAAGTCAGGTGGTGATATAAGTTAATATGTCCCACTGAATTGCATTGTTATTGCATATTTCAACTGGACCGAATTATATAGGATTTATTTACTATTTTATTTTCTGAGCGCATAACTTTATGTGTGCAAGCCAAGTAAGTCGCAGCTGTAAGTAAGTCCTTCTGAAAGATCAAGGCTTGATAGAGACAAGACAGTTGCACCTTTAACATTTGGCGCAACTGAATTGTCAAACACACGTAACGTCGCAGAACATAAAGTGTCGTTAACTAATAAGTCAGGTGGTGATATAAGTTATTTGGCCACTGAATTGCATTATTATTGCATATTTCAAGTGGACCGAATTATATAGGATTTATTTAGTATTTAGTTTTCTGAGCACATAACTTTTTGTGTGCAAGCCAAGTAAGTCGCAGCTGTAAGTAAGTCCTTCTGATAGATCAAGGTTTGATAGAGACAAGACAATTGCACCTTTAACATTTGGCGCAACTGAATTGCCAAAAACACGTAACGTCGCAGAAAATAAAGTGTCGTTAACTAATAAGTCAGGTGGTGATAAAAGTTAATATGTCCCACTGAATTGCATTATTATTGCATATTTCAAGTGGATCGAATTATATGGGATTTATTTAGTACTTAATTTTCTGAGCACATAACTTTATGTGTGCAAGACATGTAAGTCGCAGCTGTAAATAAGCCCTTCTGAAAGATCAATGCTTGATAGGGATAAGACAGTCGCACCTTTAACATTTGGCGCAACTGAATTGTCAAAAACACGTAACGTCGCAGAAGATAAAGTGTCGTTAACTAATTAGTCAGGTGGTGATATAAGTTAATATGTCCCACTGAATTGCATTATTATTGCATATTTCAAGTGGCCAGAATTATATAGGATTTATTTAGTATTTAATTTTCTGAGCACATAACTTTATGTGTGCAAGCCAAGTAAGTCGCAGCTGTAAATAAGCCCTTCTGAAAGATCAATTCTTGATAGAGATAAGACAGCTGCACCTTTAACATTTGGCGCAACTGAATTGTCAAAAACACGTAACGTCGCAGAAGATAAAGTGTCGTTCACTAATAAGTCAGGTGGTGATATAGGTTATTTGGCCACTGAATTGCATTATTATTGCATATTTCAAGTGGACCGAATTATAGTTTTGTTTTGTGTGCGGTGGCGCTTATGCTTTGGAGTCGGCTTTGATGCGTTGCTTTCTTTGGCTAGATTGCGTGGATAAGTGTCGTTTTGTGGTGGTGATATGTTTATGTCTGATTGCTTATTATTGCATATTTCAAGTGGACCGAATTATATAGGATTTATTTACTATTTTATTTTCTGAGCGCATAACTTTATGTGTGCAAGCCAAGTAAGTCGCAGCTGTAAGTAAGTCCTTCTGAAAGATAAAGGCTTGAAAGAGACAAGACAGTTGCACCTTTAAGATTTGGCACAACTGAATTGTCAAAAACACGTAACGTCGCAGAAGATAAAGTGTCGTTCACTAATAAGTCAGGTGGTGATATAGGTTATTTGGCCACTGAATTGCATTATTATTGCATATTTCAAGTGGACCGAATTATATAGGATTTATTCAGTATTAAATTTTCTAAGCACATAACTTTATGTGTGCAAGCCAAGTAAGTCGCAGCTGTAAATAAGCCCTTCTGAAAGATCAAGGCTTGATAGAGATAAGACAGTTGCACCTTTAACATTTGGCGAAACTGAATTGTCAAAAACACGTAACGTCGCAGAAGATAAAGTGTCGTTAACTAATTAGTCGGGTGGTGATATAAGTTAATATGTCCCACTGAATTGCATTATTATTGCATATTTCAAGTGGCCCGAATTATATAGGATTTATTTAGTATTTAATTTTCTGAGCGCATAACTTTATGTGTGCAAGCCAAGTAAGTCGCAGCTGTAAGTAAGTCCTTCTGAAAGATAAAGGCTTGAAAGAGACAAGACAGTTGCACCTTTAAGATTTGGCACAACTGAATTGTCAAAAACACGTAACGTCGCAGAAGATAAAGTGTCATTAACTAATAAGTCAGGTGGTGATATAAGTTAATATGTCCCACTGAATTGCATTATTATTGCATATTTCAAGTGGATCGAATTATGTGGGATTTATTTAGTACTTAATTTTCTGAGCACATAACTTTATGTGTGCAAGCCAAGTAAGACACAGCTGTAAATAAGCCCTTCTGAAAGATCAAGGCTTGATAGGGATAAGACAGTTGCACCTTTAAGATTTGGCACAACTGAATTGTCAAAAACACGTAACGTCGCAGAAGATAAAGTGTCATTAACTAATAAGTCAGGTGGTGATATAAGTTAATATGTCCCACTGAATTGCATTATTATTGCATATTTCAAGTGGACCGAATTATATAGGATTTATTTAGTATTAAATTTTCTGAGCACATAACTTTATGTGTGCAAGCCAAGTAAGTCGCAGCTGTAAATAAGCCCTTCTGAAAGACAAAGACTTGATACAGATAAGACAGTTGCACCTTTAACATTTGGCACAACTGAATTGCCAAAAACACGTAACGCCGCAGAAGATAAAGTGTCGTTAACTAATAAGTCAGGTGGTGATATAATTTAATATGTCCCACTGAATTGCATTATTATTGCATATTTCAAGTGGATCGAATTATATGGGATTTATTTAGTACTTAATTTTCTGAGGACATAACTTTATCTGTGCAAGCCAAGTAAGTCGCAGCTGTAAGTAAGTCCTTCTGAAAGATCAAGGCTTGATAGAGACAAGACAGTTGCACCTTTAAGAATTGGCGCAACTGAATTGCCAAAAACACGTAACGTCGCAGAAGATAAAGTGTCATTAACTAATAAGTCAGGTGGTGATATAAGCTATGTCCCACTGAATTGCATTATTATTACATATTTCAAGTGGACCGAATTATACAGGATTTATTTACTATTTTATTTTCTGAGCGCATAACTTTATGTGTGCAAGCCAAGTAAGTCGCAGCTGTAAGTAAGTCCTTCTGAAAGATCAAGGCTTGATAGAGACAAGACATTTGCACCTTTAACATTTGGCGCAACTGAATTGTCAAACACACGTAACGTCGCAGAACATAAAGTGTCGTTAACTAATAAGTCAGGTGGTGATATAAGTTAATATGTCCCACTGAATTGCATTGTTATTGCATATTTCAACTGGACCGAATTATATAGGATTTATTTACTATTTTATTTTCTGAGCGCATAACTTTATGTGTGCAAGCCAAGTAAGACGCAGCTGTAAGTAAGTCCTTCTGAAAGATCAAGGCTTGATAGAGACAAGACAGTTGCACCTTTAACATTTGGCGCAACTGAATTGTCAAACACACGTAACGTCGCAGAACATAAAGTGTCGTTAACTAATAAGTCAGGTCGTGATATAGGTTATTTGGCAATTGAATTGCATTATTATTGCATATTTCAAGTGGACCGAATTATATAGGATTTATTTAGTATTAAATTTTCTGAGCACATAACTTTATGTGTGCAAGCCAAGTAAGTCGCAGCTATAAGTAAGTGCTTCTGAAAGATCAAGGCTTGATAGATACAAGACAGTTGCACCTTTAACATTTGGCGCAACTGAATTGCAAAAAGCACGTAACGCCGCAGAAGATAAAGTGTCGTTAACTAATAAGTCAGGTGGTGATATAAGTTAATATGTCCCACTGTATTGCATGATTATTGCATATTTCAAGTGGACCGAATTATATAGGATTTATTTAGTATTTAGTTTTCTGAGCACATAACTTTTTGTGTGCAAGCCAAGTAAGTCGCAGCTGTAAGTAAGCCCTTCTGATGGTAGACAAAGACTTGATACAGATAAGACAGTTGCACCTTTAACATTTGGCACAACTGAATTGCCAAAAACACGTAACGCCGCAGAAGATAAAGTGTCGTTAACTAATAAGTCAGGTGGTGATATAATTTAATATGTCCCACTGAATTGCATTATTATTGCATATTTCAAGTGGATCGAATTATATGGGATTTATTTAGTACTTAATTTTCTGAGGACATAACTTTATCTGTGCAAGCCAAGTAAGTCGCAGCTGTAAGTAAGTCCTTCTGAAAGATCAAGGCTTGATAGAGACAAGACAGTTGCACCTTTAAGAATTGGCGCAACTGAATTGCCAAAAACACGTAACGTCGCAGAAGATAAAGTGTCATTAACTAATAAGTCAGGTGGTGATATAAGTTAATATGTCCCACTGAATTGCATTATTATTACATATTTCAAGTGGACCGAATTATACAGGATTTATTTACTATTTTATTTTCTGAGCGCATAACTTTATGTGTGCAAGCCAAGTAAGTCGCAGCTGTAAGTAAGTCCTTCTGAAAGATCAAGGCTTGATAGAGACAAGACAGTTGCACCTTTAGCATTTGGTGCAATTGAATTGTTAAAAACACGTAACGTCGCAGAAGATAAAGTGTCCTTAACTAATAAGTCAGGTGGTGATATAAGTTAATATGTCCCACTGAATTGCATTATCATTGCATATTTCAATTGGACCGAATTATATAGGATTTTAGTATTTAATTTTCTGAGCACATAACTTTATGTGTGCAAGCCAAGTAAATCGTAGCTGTAAGTAAGTCCTTCTGAAAGATCAAGGCTTGATAGAGATAAGACAGTTGCACCTTTAACATTTGGCGTGACTGAATTGTCAAAAACACGTAACGTCGAAGAAGATAAAGTGTCGTTAACTAATAAGTCAGGTGGTGATATAAGTTAATATGTCCCACTGAATTGCATTATTATTGCATATTTCAAGTGGACCGAATTATATAGGATTTATTTAGTATTAAATTTTCTGAGCACATAACTTTATGTGTGCAAGCCAAGTAAGTCGCAGCTATAAGTAAGTGCTGCTGAAAGATCAAGGTTTGATAGAGACAAGACAATTGCACCTTTAACATTTGGCGCAACTGAATTGCCAAAAACACGTAACGTCGCAGAAGATAAAGTGTCATTAACTAATAAGTCAGGTGGTGATATAAGTTAATATGTCCCACTGAATTGCATTATTATTACATATTTCAAGTGGACCGAATTATACAGGATTTATTTACTATTTTATTTTCTGAGCGCATAACTTTATGTGTGCAAGCCAAGTAAGTCGCAGCTGTAAGTAAGTCCTTCTGAAAGATCAAGGCTTGATAGAGACAAGACATTTGCACCTTTAACATTTGGCGCAACTGAATTGTCAAACACACGTAACGTCGCAGAACATAAAGTGTCGTTAACTAATAAGTCAGGTGGTGATATAAGTTAATATGTCCCACTGAATTGCATTGTTATTGCATATTTCAACTGGACCGAATTATATAGGATTTATTTACTATTTTATTTTCTGAGCGCATAACTTTATGTGTGCAAGCCAAGTAAGTCGCAGCTGTAAGTAAGTCCTTCTGAAAGATCAAGGCTTGATAGGCGAGCAAAAAACAAGACAGTTGCACCTTTAACATTTGGCGCAACTAAATTGTTAAACACACGTAACGTCGCAGAACATAAAGTGTCGTTAACTAATAAGTCAGGTGGTGATATAAGTTATTTGGCCACTGAATTGCATTATTATTGCATATTTCAAAGTGGATATACAAGACAGAATTATATAGGATTTATTTAGTATTTAGTTTTCTGAGCACATAACTTTTTGTGTGCAAGCCAAGTAAGTCGCAGCTGTAAGTAAGTCCTCTTGAAAGATCAAGGTTTGATAGAGACAAGACAATTGCACCTTTAATATTTGGCGCAACTGAATTGCCAAAACACGCAACGTCGCAGAAGATAAAGTGTCGTTAACTAATAAGTCAGGTGGTGATAAAAGTTAATATGTCCCACTGAATTGCATTATTATTGCATAATTAAAGTGGATCTAAATAAATGGGAATTATATAGTACTTAATTATCTGAGCACATAACTTTATGTGTGCAAGACATGTAAGTCGCAGCTGTAAATAAGCCCTTCTGAAAGATCAATGCTTGATAGGGATAAGACAGTCGCACCTATAACATTTGGCGCAACTGAATTGTCAAAAACACGTAACGTCGCAGAAGATAAAGTGTCGTTAACTAATTAGTCAGGTGGTGATATAAGTTAATATGTCCCACTGAATTGCATTATTATTGCA